>VZZY01012768.1:0-130939 GCA_013400335.1 Eurystomus gularis
ATTCTGTGATTCTGTGATATCTTACACATGTACAAATTGTCAGCATTTTCAAAGAACACCACTGGCCTTCTTGCAAGCACTTCATATTTTTAAGTCATATTAAGTTTGAACTTTTGCTACTATAGTTGAACATTTTCAGTACTGCTATTGCCTAAACAGCTATATTTCTGAATTATTTTTTTCTTCTTTCGTACCTGTAGTATCTGTATCATTACTGAATTTGATTTTGGAACATTGCTCTGAATTGCAATTCTGCTTTCCAAAGTAATTGTATTTCCTATATTGATCTGCCAATGCTATATGAGTGCTTTCTCCATATCCTAAATTGCAATTGAATTATTAAACACTGAAGCCTATTACAAAACTTTGTTTGACTCACTTAAAACTGCCTACCAGTTTGACAGTGATAAATTTGGCAGGTGGAAAGTAAACTTCCATTAAAAAAATGTAATTGCAAAAATTTTACTTTATCAATAAATAATGTGCCAGAGTAAGAAAACAAGGAAGTACAGTAGAAGGGACTGTTTTTCTCAATATTTCATATTACTTACATTTTATTTTGCAGCATCAATATGTAAACCCATATGCCTACATCTAGTTTAATTTATAACTGTAAATATAGTTATTTATCTTAACAAATTATTTTTAATATGAAATCACTGACTTAGGAAACAAATGTCTGAATATAAGGATTTTGAGAATCAAGAACCAAGGTAAAGTTAGTTCTAACACAGGCAAGCCTTACTACTTAAAAAAAAACAAAACAAAGCAACAAAACAAACAACAAACCTGTTAGGTGTTATGAGCCCACGTTGCAATTTAAACACTGATAGCACAAGAGAATCTGGCCTACCCAGAATTCTACACGTGAAGTAAAATGTCAGAGTTCTGGCAGACAATTTATGAAATAAAAAATGTAGTGATGAGTATTAATAACACACATCTAACTGAAAGATTACTGGCTACCTTCATTTCATCCTTTTTTTAAATTTTCACTTTCTGAGTTGATCATATGGGGTATACCTAGCTCTGTGGCTATTTTTTGTGCTCTTCTTTAGAGGAAAATGTAAAATTTTGAAATTTTTAGTAGCTCATATGCTAAAAATAAATTAAACTATGTCCCTGGAGAATATATGTGCAGGTATCAGAATTTAATGGAGAAGCACGCGTTTAAATTCTAAGGAACTGATTGCACAGAATACTTACTGGCATACTCTGAACTGTTTCACAAAAAAAACACCAAACGAAAACCAGGGAGAATTTTAAATGCACTAACTTGTATTAAAGGAGGTTCCAGAGGCCTCATATGCATAGGAAAGGCAACCATTCACAGAGAATGAAGATGCACACAGAACATCTTTTTACTGTTCTGAATATTTTTTTGCATTTAATTATATCTGATTGTAAGTTTTAGATGTACTGTGGTTCTGGGGTTTTTTTTAGTAATCTTCATATAGGACATATGAGCTATCATGGATGTTTGCCAGTGTTAGATCACTTGCAAGCAACATTTAATCACATTTGGCTGATCAAGACAATATTTTACAATCTTAAAATATTTTAATAAAATGATGGGGAAAAAGTGTTGGATTTAAAGCTTGCATTTTGTTATGAGATGAAGTTTGGACTAATTTGACAATTTGGTTTTCTCTAGTTAGTGCACATTGCCACAGTTTGCAGGGAGGTTTTCATGCATGCAAACTCGATTCCTTCCAAGAAAACTAAATAGGAAGCTCCATCCCAAGTGTATCTCAAATGTGCTCAAATGCCAGTAGGGAAAAGCAGTTCAAACCAATGCCCAGCTTCTTCTGGACAAAAACATAGTATACTTGCAGATACTTTAGCATCAGCGACTTTAATCTATTATTCTGCATTTATTGTGCCATACAACTTGCTAACAGGGCACAGTCAGTGCTTCCTTTCTAGGGAAGGTTTTATAGACATTGGTCTTCTCCTTTTGGGGGATGTACATTCATTTGCTTAGTACATGATTTTCCTGTGCTTCAGTCATAGCTGCTCATAAAACAGAATAAAATGCAGGAAGCCAAACTTATCAGCAGAACATGTGAAAGAAATTACGTTCTTTCTGAGTTCAGTCAGGCAACTACACTAGTAGAAACTGTACTCCATGGCTTGATAGGAGACAAAATTCTGAGGCAAAACAGAGCTGAAATAGGCCAAAACATGCTGGCTGGTATGCGTCCCTCTGTCATTCTTCCATGCCTGCTTGGTTCTGCTGTATACATTTATTTGCGGTATTTATTACTTTAAAGCAGGGAACATGATATTGGCCTCTCTCCACATCCAAAACTCAATGTGTTCCTAAAATGGATAACCAAGATAAACAAGTCAGCTGGAAATGAGTGGAAAGATATTATGTACCTTCATTCTTTGTCTTTTATGGAAGATAAAAGAGTGAGTGATGGGATTTGTGGCCAGAGGCTTTTTTTCTAAATGTGTATATGAGAGCTGGCTTAAGAGGAAGATGGATAAGCTGACAGCAGGTGAGAAAAGGCCCAAGTGATGGAAAACCTAGGCTTTTTGTCAAATCTGCCATAAATCTCATGCTTTATAAGAGATTGTTAAGGTTCTCCTTTGAAAAACAAAAGAGTGACTACCATAATAATTTTCTCTTATGTATGAATATCTCTTGGTTGAATAAAGAAGATGTGAAATCAACTAATTTAAAAGTATCAGGCAAGAAAGACTGACCCAGTTAAATGTGCTTTATAAAATAATGTTTATATGATATGTTGACCAAATGTGGGATAGTGTTTCTGTTTTGAAGATCTGACAGATGGAAAAAAGATGCCTCATTTGAGTCACAGAAATGTTATTCCTAGGATTTCAAATACAGCATAGAAAGCAGTAGCTTGAAATGTTAACAGGACTCTAAAGTGTACATAATTCAGACCATTAGTGGAAAAAGTCATATTAAATCTAGCTAAAACCACATAGTTAAAGAAGATAAAGAAGTAAACCCTATTTTACTATTTACACAAGAATAAGATTGCCTAGAACTGTTTCTAGATCTGAGTGATATCCTGTTATCAACTCGGTTTCCAGTTAACTTGTTTGAAACACATTAAAAAGTGTGTGACTGCATGCAAATTACATTAAACACGCAAATCAGGTTGCTCCAAGACTGTTCTTTAAGACTGGTGTATGCATGGCCAAAATGCAGGACCAGTGTGTGAAGAAGAGTTTCATTAAACGATAGCCCACAGACATCACTTAGAAGCAAAAGGGAAAAAAAACCTTGCACTTTAAATCTAGGTTACTCTAACATCATACTACCAAAGATGGTTCCTCATTCAACACTCATCTGTACTTAATCCCAACTAGCAGCTGTTTCTGTAAGAGGTGATGGCTCCCTTATATTGAAATACAACTTTTACAGAAAACAAAATGTTATTCCTTTGTTTCTAGACCAGTTCATGGGACTAAAATGGAAAATTACAGTTACTGAAATAACCCTTTTGCTGTTACAAACATGTGACCACCTATTTCTCAGACCACAAACCACTTCTGAATATTTTACAATAACTATAAGAGCTATAACAAACTACCAACCCCATTTAGCTGGAATCAGGCCCAGATAACAGCAAAACAAGGGAAACACCAATGTCCTGTGCTCCAACAAAATCTGTTACCTGAAATTCTGGCATGACACTAAGAAGAACCTAATCTCTCCTTCTGAGGAAGTTAAACAAACAGAAATACTCACCCCTAAACCAGGTAATTATCCCTACTCTTTAGTCATTACTCAAGCAGAACATTCCTCACTGTCATACAAGTCTGGTGATCAGCCTAGTCCTGAATAAACAAGGAAAACATCATGAATATGATATCTGGAAGGTTTTGATTTTACTGGGAGCCACTACCCCCTTTCCTCTTTTTAGAGTCCAGATGTACGGCACGTCTGACATAGCAAAGGACAGTCCAAATCACTGAAGTTCTAACCTTCAGTTTTAAAGTTGAAAACTTTAGAATACCATAGAAGATAAAACACAGATGAATGTGCTTTGCTTCCATTACTTTTAAAGTTATGTCGTTTAAGGAACTTTACACTTTTAAAATCAGTATAAAATCACTCCTTCTCTTATTACAGCAACAGAAGTCCTGCAACTCTTACCTAAATAAAAAACAATCTTTGGGGATTTTACTTGAAATCATTATCTTTTCTTACTATGCCTTACAATTGCAGCAACTCACATCAGATGAAAAATTTGAGAAAATTCTCTGTTAACTCTCTTAATAAACAGATTGATGGAATTTGTTCTAGGTGTTGAAGCTTAAATGTACGATTTCTGCCCGGAGCTGACAGGCTGTTGACAGATGTGTCTTTGCATTAGTTTCACTAATACAAACACTTCTGCTGAGTCTTTATGCACGGCTTAGCTGTAGATGTTATACGTGTGTGACAGTTCCTGTGCAAGATCTTCTGCAAATCGCTTGTTTAGTTGAGAAGTCATTTTGCATCCAAAGGCAAAAGGAAGACAACTTCCATCTTTGATTACACATATGCAATCTGTACAAGTGCCAAAACTGACTCTGACTGACATGTGACTTGATAGTGTGATGCACTGGTGTAAAGCTATTTCTTTATTAAACTAGACGTGCTCACAATTTTTTGTTGCTGTTGAATGGGCAAATTTCAGTCTCCACTTCCAGAATCTAACTTCCTGGTGTCCTCACGGAAACCACTGCTACGGCTTTGCACTCTGTGGAATCCTACCATGCTTGACTGTGGGACAGTCTATCAAAGTCAGTGCTGGGGAGCTCATTGCCCCTAGGAGCTCAAGTAGAACAAAGCTCGAAAACCAAAAAGATTTGGTATCTTTGCAAAGCGTCAATTCCAGATGGGTGGCTTTTTTGGTGCTGACAACTTATAGCTCACAATGTTTCCTTTATACAGCTACACTTGACTACTAATACATATCACAGAAACGTACAGCACATAAGAACTACCAAAGGAAACATAATGGAAAGTGATACTTTTACTTCGTGTTAATAGGAAGCCACCATCTGTATTCATTCAAGTGTTCATATAGAGGCAATGACTATGATTGAAAGTAAACATATAACTTTTTATCTGAAAATTAAATGTGCCATCATTGAAAGCAATATTATTGGGATACCTATTATTGTGTGATTAGCTGCCAGGTTATTTTTCAGCCTTTCACTTATACCAGATTAGATAAACCGTTGTAATAACTTCCTATAAAAAGTGCATTAAATAATAAAATTATGTTTAAAGCAGCAGTTCTAAGACATAGAGATGTAATTTAATCATCTTAGTCATAGTCTCCATAATATTTCTTCTTGAAATATTGTAATAAATACATTGTTCAATGGAAGAAGTACATGAATGATGAAAGCACATTGCCCGAAGGACAAGGTATCATTTCACTGCAATCCTTAGAAAGAAACCAATTTTATTCCTACCCTTTTAGGCCAACTGATTGCATAAGGATCAAGTTTTTTGTTAAACTGTCATAAAAAGAAGCCCATGAAACATATACAAGAACATATGAAGACCTTTTTCATCTGCAATGTTTATGAATGCAGACAAAGACATAACCCTGAAACAAGAACTATTAAAAAAGTGATGGGATATTAATCCATGCAAAAAATATTCATATACACACTCTATTTCCATAAGGTAGTGAAAGATCAATCTTTCATTTCCATTTTATTTGTTCAGCTGTAGTAAATTCTCTTTTCCAGAGTAAGCTTCCACAAGTTTTTCTGCACTGAACTTCATTGTTTTGAATGACATAACTGACCCCTTCTACCTTTCCCATTTTATAATTAGGCACTTAGAAGCTCTCCAGTCAGGAGACACAAAAGAGCTATACAGAGAATTAACAGTCAAGGACTTCAGCTGTTGTGGGCACTGTACAAAGAATGAAAAAACAGCCCAAGTGCCAAAAATACTTTAAAGCTGAGGAAACATCTTACTTTCACACTTAGTGAAAGTGATCCTGTATTTAAAATCAAGTATAACAATGATATGCTGCTACAACAGCACAGTTTTACAGGTGAAAAAATGTCATCAAGGTTTACACTTTGTCAGCAGTGACATCATGTGTTTCAGGAAGAACTTTTGAGTGTCACAAAATGTACAAAAGAAGAAATAACTGTCTCCTCTTTCCTGTGTTTCCAAGATGTTACAGTCCTAAAACCAAGTTCTCAGCTGGTATAGACAAGCATAGACATGATGGAGAGAATACTGTAAGTCTCGTGGAAACTAGGAGATCATTTAGATCTCATATGGCACATCCCTCCTTCACAACATAACTGGACTGAGTAATGGAGAACTGAAACTGCAAAAGCAATTTGTATTCATATTTCCAGGGGCTGATAAGGTCATCAGATTACTTTCTCTGTGTCACTGAATATTTTCTTATTTTGGTCATATATCTCTTTTCCTCCTTTAAATTTCAGGTACCTCATGTCAGGTAAGCTAACTGAACCCCAGATACTTAATTAACAAAACTCTATGAGAAAGAGAGGGTATAACAGACTTACTGCTTAACATAACATCAGAGCTGAAAGTAGCTGTGATGGTCATGGGAGGTTTATAGAGTAGCTTCCTCACCATACGCTGCATGACACAGTTAGTGCAGCCTACTTCATATCCATGGAAATGTTTTCCTTTCCTTGCACTTTTCTACTTGCACCCCATGTTCCATAAAAATGCCCACCTCATTTATTTAGACTGTAAGTACTTTGAGACATGGGCTAGTTGCTGCTTGATGGCTGCATGCTAGTAAGAACAATATAGCTCATTACTATTTGGGCTCAAGGCAAAATGGTAATAAACATGTGGGTAAAAAATAAACGATGATGTACAAGCCCTTTGTTTCCATGTCTCATTAATGAATACTGTATGTATTCAAACTCTACTGTAAAGGCATTTAAACAATCAGCTGTTTAAAGAATTTATCATCCATCATACAAAGTATACAATTCATATCAAATATATATATCTAAGAAATAAGTGAACTGAATAACTCAGTTATTCAGAATAACTAACTGAATTACTCCTCAGTAATAGTTTCAGTACATTGACGGTTATTTTACAATATTATACCTGCTCTAAAATATCTAGAGGAACCCAACACTTTCTAACTCATGAGCAACGTTCTTCAAGATGAGGGACATGGAACTACTGGAAAGAGTCCAGTGCAGTGCCACTAAGATGATTAAGGAATTGGAGCATCTACCATACGAGGAAAGGGAGCTGGGTCTCCTTTGCTTGGAGAAGAGGAGGCTGAGGGAGAATTTGATAATGCTTATAAATACATAAAGGGCAGCTGCCAGTAGGATGGGGCCAGACTCTTCTCAGTGGTGTCCAGTGACAGGACAAGCGGCAATGGCCACAAGCTGGTAAACAGAAGGTTCAGCCTAAACATAAGGAAACACTTCCTTACTGTGAGGGTAACAGAGTACTGGAACAGGCGGCCTAGAAAGGTTGTGGAATCTCCATCTCTGGAGACATTTAAAACCCGTCTGGATATGTTCCTGTGTGATCTACTCAAGGATCCTGCTCTAGCAGGGGAAGTTGGACTAGATGATCTCAGAGGTCCCTTCCAAACCCTACCACTCTGTGACTCTGTGCTGTTCCAACCCTCTATGTGAAACTTAAGAGGTGCTCACACTACAGTTTCCCCCACTGTGCTAATCCTGTATTAGGGAATGAGGTTGATATGGAGTGCCAATGCCATTACTACGGTTTTCCCTTCAAACTTCCAAGTACTGTTTTCCAAGCAGTAACAGCATAGGAAACATTTAATATCCACACAAATATGTGAAGCTGCAGAAACTGCTTACAGTGGAAGCCTTGGAGGGTATAAGCAGATAATTCTGCATTTGAAAGCCACCAGAAATTATTAAACATGGAGAAGAAACCCTCTTTATTCTATCCAGCCTGTACTAATTATTCATGTATTCATAGATAACTGAAGATAAAAGAAAAATTGCTGAAGAACTCAAATGACAACTCTTCCAGAGCTCTGACAAATAAGATTCTGACCCTGCAACTGAGAGAAGAGAAGAGAATTGGACAAAAGGACAGCCAAGAACATGTTAAATTATAAAGGTATTTTTTTAGTCAAGATTTCTTCTTCTTATTCATAAATAGTGGAATGATTCTCAAATCAGAAATCTTACTACTCAAGGAAAAGGAGTACTGCAGAAATGAAAAAATTTACTGATGATGATGCCAGCCTTATTCAAAATTTCCTCCTCTGACCCCATAAGAAACAGCCCTCAACACTTGTGTAACTTCCTGGTAATCCTCCTTATTCAAAACAAACAAAAAATGGATCTGTGATATGAGACCTTTTGGTCTGAGAGAGATAAAAGATGTACACATTGGGACACAAGATTACTCAAAAAATCACAAATGGCCAAGAAACCTCACAAGGGTCAAAAAGGACAGCGAACTAAATGTAATTATAAACCTGGTGTTAGCTGCCTCTCAGAAGGTGTACGCAGTAATTTCAAGGTGAATGTGCTACAGACTGTGCCATAAAAGCTGGGTGTTGTGTGATTAGAAAGAAAATGTCTTTCATTTTCTGAAGAACTAGCAGTAACCACTATATTGACATTTAATTGCCATGTAAAACATAAAGTGCTTTCCAAATTCTGAACAAGAATTTGTCATGGTTTTTCCTGAATCTTACTCAGATTGTAACACGGATTCCTCTATTTCCAGGTGAAGTAATGAAGCAAACAACCATTGCTTTAAACAGCAGACATCCCTTGGAACTTTTCAGTAAAGTATGCAAAAAGACATGCAGGTATCGCAAGAGTGTGTCAGCCCTCATGCTGTACTGATAGAACTGCATATTTAAAAAAAAAAAGAAAAAGAAAGCAAATACTTCTTACCATGAAACCCTCAGTGTACTGAAACTGAGCTCTGGAACTGTCTTCTGCTGTGGGACTCAGGGGCTTAGGATCAGACATAGAGCGTTGCATCATCTTTGCCGCCTTTGGGCTTGATGGAGGAACCTTGGCAATGTCAGCATGCAGCATCTTCTGAGGGCTGATGTCATCAGTGATAGGTTTTTCATAGGGTACAAATGCTGACTCTATAACTTTGCTTGGTGAAACAGGTGAAATGGGTGAATAGAGAACTTTGGGAGATTTGGGAGGGGAAGGGACTACCTGCAGTGCGGAGTCTGGACGAAGGTGGGATGAGTATCCTATCTCTAATGGTGTTGGACGTTTTTTGTCTTTCTGAGGAGATGAAGCTGACAGATATTGGGGACTCTGAGTATCTGACTCTGTCTCTGTTTGACATCCCAAACTTTCTCCTTTATATGTCTTTTCTGGAGCTGAAATGTGCTTTATGATTTCAACCTTAGCATCCAATCGGGCCCTGATTGAAGGTGTTCTTATTGTTCCTACAGGTTCTGTTTGTACTGAAATCTCTGCCACTGTCTGAACTGCAATACTAGATACTTTGGAGAACTGTTTAGCTTTGTCTGCCTCAGTGGTACCCTCACTGTATTTCCCTACACGAGGCTTCCTTCTGGATCTGCTAGAAAGATCCCATTCATCTTGATCTTCATCATCTGTCTGGACACTCGTATCAACACTCTTCTTAGTCCTCCGTCTCCTGTTTGAGTAACCTCTGTCTGCTCCGTCCTCATCATCAGTTTGCACTCCACTGTCCACTATCTTTTTGAAGCACCTGGGCTCTTCTTCCAGGGTCTCCTCAAGCTCCTCATATGGACCACGTAATTTTGGCATAGAACTTCTCTTTTTCAATTGCTTCTCCTCTCTAACATCAATATCCTTAAGAGACATTTCTGAAACAGAGCTTAGGATACCAGACCTAGGTATGTATTGGGTAATGCCATCAGACTGAACTGTATACCATGTTTGGCTTTGTGGAATTTCAATGCCCAGCACACCTGAAGCTGTAGTGGTTGCATCATCAGTAGGCCAAAACTGGCCATTTTCTGTGGTTGCATACTGTCCTTCCAAAAGTGTCTGATCTGTCGTAGTTTGTGGTGAGCCAGTTCCTGAAGGGTCATAACCATACTGATATATTTGACGAATTTTTTGCTCCTCTAACTGTTGGTGGAGCTGCTGTTGAAGTTGTTGGAATTGTTCAAGCTGCAACTGCTGCTGGGCTAATGTCTCTTGTCTCATCATAAACTGTGCTTGTCTTTCCTCCTCTTGCTGAAATAAGAGATGGTGTTTCATAGATTGCAGCTCCTCAAGCTTTTTTTGCACCATAAACTTCTCTTGCTCCCTAAATCTTTGAATTTCCTGACGTTCCCATTCCAGCTCTTCTGCGAAGCGCTGCTGCTTAATTTTCTCAAGCTCAAGAAGTTCACGCTCCAAATCAAGCTGCTGCTGTTTGCCTTCTTCAGGTGCAATGAGAAGGGCAACCTCATCTTCAATTACATCTGTATAAACTTCAGATGCTGTACTTAAAGTAGGTATCAAGTTGGTTGGCTCAGTGGTAACAGTTTCTATAGTAAGAGGTGGTAAACCTGTCTCCATATCAATGGCAGTATCTTTTTCAGCTGTCACTGTTGTTAAGAAACTGTATGATCTTGGCAGTGGTTGATTCTGTTGCAAAGTTGATAAAGAGGGCACAGAGTCAATTGTTTGGAGAGTAGGCAAATCTCTGACAGTTGTACTGAAAATAGAACCAGGTTGTGTAGTGATGGCAAATGTGGATGGGATTGGAGTTGCTACTGAAGAATAAACAACACCATTGGATGATCTTAAAACACTTCCAACACCAAACTGAGAACTCAGAGATGATACCATTCTTGCTTGGGAATACTGTGGTGTACTGAGCCCGATGCCAGAAATCACCTGTCGAGTCTCTGGATAAGGACCAGTAGTCTTGCTTGAATAATCCATAACCTCATCTGAAATTACAGGGCAAAGTTACAGTCAAGTCCCACAAAAGAATGCTGCTCTGTGGATTCTGAAAAGTCATCCCATCTTGATGAATTAAATGGGAAGGGGAAACTGCATGCAAATCTTCAGGTTAATGATCTACTTTAGATGTGAAGGAGACAGCATTTCTGAACATGCAGGCACATGCAGGCACCTCTGTGCAAAACACATATGTAAAATGAAGAAATGAGAAACACGTGTAATCCAGAATAAGTTGTCATACTGTCCAAAAGAAAACAAAACAACAGAAAGAGGGGAAAAATAATAAAAAAATCATCCTGAAATGAGGTGAGGAACATCAAAATTATATTTCAAAGAAAGATCTGCTGCCGTGTCATACTGACCTGTAGTAACTCTTCCAGAAGTAAGATCTACTGCTGCATCAGTTGCCCCAACTCGATAATCAAAGCTATTCTTGCTTTTGTATGCAAACAGTCCAGCTTCTGATAAATTTGTGTCAGACATAGATGGTTTCATACCTCCTACTCCTCGGTAGCCATAGGACCCTGAACGATCATACTGATAATGGTCATCTCTGTAACCAAAGCGATCTTCAGGAAGTGTAGTTGGAGGCTGCTGTGCTGTACAGCTCCTACCAAATGGCAATTTATAAACCATATCGCAGCAGACAGCTCTTCTCCCTGCAGTGAGATCCACAGGCTTTTCATCATCTTCTATTACTGTTGTTACGATACCTGAAGTAGCTTCATCCATTGTTACTACTGTTCTGTGGGATTTTGTCGTGCTAAGGTCAACTGCTCCACTCTCCACTGGCTCCTGAGAAGTGGAGAGATCAGTCCAGCCATTTGTAACACCAACAGGTGGTACAGTAACAGGCTTTGTAGTAGCCCACGTCACTGCATGTGTTGAAGTACCTAGGGATAAATTTATTGGCACTTCATCTCTACCTGCAGAGAATGCCTGGCTGCGTGTCACTCTGTGCACAGGCTCAAAATGTTTTGATGTTGTTAGCTGAAGCGGCGTTGTCATCGCATGTCCCAGATCCACAAGGCTGTCTGTACTGGCAGTGTAGCTCACAGTGGCAGTGCAGGTCACTACAGTTACTGTCTCAGTGACTACAGACAGAGAAGGATCGGCAACACACGCAGTGCTAAGATTTATTATGGCTGGCTGGACAGTACTTACTGGCCGCCCACATGTATCACTTGCTGGCATTTGCCTTCTCACGTCCATGGAAACAGCAGACAGATCCATACAGCTGTCTCTCATTTCAATATCCACCTTAGTTAAAGTGCGAAGATCTATGACATCACCCAAAGGATGGAATCTTCCATTCTCTCTGTACCTGGGTTGATCTACTATATGTAGGGGCTCTGGAGGTATAGTAATAGCGACACTACCTAAACCAAAACCCGGCACTGGGCCCTTAACCACAGACACTGTGGTCTTGGCTGCCTCTGTTGTTACTACTTCTGATTTTGAACTAGGTATTTTTTCAAAAGCTGATTGTGTTGTGACAGGAATAGCTTGCAAAGCACCTGAAATATACATACTCTGATCTGCCATGCTTTGAATTTCCATAGTTTTCATGGATGGAGTAAATATTGGTTGCATAGGCTGGGGAATCTGTTCTTTAGAAGGTGCTTCTAAAGGCCAGCTGGTAACAGCCTGACTAGTTATAGCTTCTGTGGGAGTTCCAGGCTCAGATGGCAATGTGATGACAACATAGGTTTCCTGTGAGGGTTTTGTCAGCCTTGGTGAAGATTTGTTGGAGTGTGGAGACAAAGGGGAAGTGGGAGATGCTATTTTGTATTCAGCTGCAGAGACCAAATTCAGAGTCATACTTGACGTCAGTGACAAACCAATTGGTTTGGGCTGTGTTTCTGCTGGCTTATGAACAGCTATTGGGAGCGGAGGAACTGCTGGTTTAGGAGCAATTGGAGGTTTAGTCACTTCAGCAGGCCTGTGACTGAAAACAAGCCCTGCTGGAATGGAGGATGGTTTGGGTGGCACAGGAGGTGGTGTTGGGGTGTATGTTTTTGTGATAGGTACCACATGATTCTTTAATATAGCTGTGGATTCTAGTGTTGGAATGCTTGTGACTAAAGGTACCACTGTGGGAGCTGTTGCTGCTGGAGCCTTAATCTGTGACTTCTTTTTGGGATAAATGGCTGGCTTGGGTAAAATAGGTGGAGGAGGTAATGGCGGTGGAGGCGGTGGTGGAGGAGGAGGAGGCAGGGGTGAAGAAGGTTGTGCAGGAGAATCCAAAGAAGAGCTTCTAAAAAGCGAGAATACTTTGGATGTTACAGCAGGAGCTGAGGAAGGCACAGAGACCATGCTGGTCTTACTTACAACGCTGGGAGAAGGTACAGAAGATGTTTCTGATGCAGGCTCTGTAACTGGTACTGATGCTATACATACAGGTGGTTGCTCAGATGTAGTGCTAGTCAAATTAATCCTTGTTATATCAACACCCAATTCTTTGTGTGACTCTTCATGATGAATTTTGACAATGCCAGCCACTGCTGTACTTTTCATTTTTCTAGCTGCTTCCTTTTCTGCTTTGGAGGTATCAAAGGTAATGGTATCAGTCGCATATTGCTTGGGTTTTATAACTGTAGTTGCCACAACTGAAGGTGCAGTTTCAGGCAAACAAACTGCAGTTTGATCCACACTCTCCATATCTGATGCTATAGATGGCTTTTTAGTGGCTCCGGCAATAGATTCATAAGGCATGCTCACTTCAGAGTACTCTATTGTAGATGTTAAAGGAACTTGTGTTATTATCCTGACACTCTCAGAATCTGCTAGTTTACTTACATCATCTGCTGTATCTACATAACCAGTGGTTGCACTATCTATAGGTGATGAACTATCTGTGGTACAAACTGAAGATGTAGATGATGTTAAGGAAGCTGTATCAGAAGGTAAAACTGATGCAGCACCTTCCAGTGTCTCAGAGTATGTCAACATTGATGTTTCATGAGAAATTATTTCTTGAATTTCTCTGGCATAATCTGTTAAGTATTCATCTTCAATTTCCTCTGCTGTAAAATGCTGTGTTATTTTAACATCTGGAATAGAAAGTGCTGTGCTACTGGCTGGTGATACATCTGAGATTGCTGAAGTAGTGCTTGATGTTAAAGACGTACTATCCACTATTTCTCCAACACTAGATACCTTTGTATCAGATGTGGGAATGAAACCTGAAGTTGGTTGTGTTGGACTGGACCCAGGGGTGAGCTGCATCTTCTGTCTTTTCATAAGCTCTTCATAAGCAGCTTCTGCATCTAACAACTGCTTTTCCTCAGTGGTGGAAGTTACTGTGCTGTCTAATACAACTATTTCATGACTTTCTGGGATTATGTAAGAACTAGAAACAATATCTTCTTGAGGCACAATAGAATGTAAAGTCTCAACACTATAGTAGTCTTTCTGCAGGTCAGTAATTTTCTGTGGTTCTTCATAGATCTGTTCTGAAGCTCTTATTTTTTTCTCTATTCCTCGCTGTTGTAGATATTCATTGCTCTCATCTTGTCTCATTACAAGATTAGTATCGATAGTTCCATTGTAAGTATCCTCTACTAAAGATTCATAAATATAATCCTCAATTAGCATTCCACCATATAAAGATTCTTTTTCAAATACTTCATCTTTTTCACTTGTAATTTGAAAAGACTTGGACTTATGGGTCTTATGCATCATCTCCTCATATACCTCTTCGGCACTTTTCAATGTCTTTTGACTACTTTCTTCTTTTGGGAGTCCAACTGGTTGTTCATCTGTTGGTGAGTACAGAGAGACAGCAGTAGGCAATTTGTAAACTTTCTGTACTTCTATTATTTTTTCTGGGCTGATTTCAAATCCTTCAGGATCTGATTCAATACTAGGTGAATATTCAGAACAAGAAGATCTGTGCAGCTCTTCCATTTCTGCTGCCTGTCGTAATTCTTCTGTTGGAGATGCATCTTCAATGGGAGAAAGATTACTTGGTGGAGTCTTTGGACGTTCCCTTCTTCTCTGAGCTCTTAGTTCATCCTTGTCCTTTTTAGATTTTTTGCTAGAACTTTTTCTTTGTTGCTGTTCTAATTCACGCTGTTTCTCTTGTTCCTTTAGCAGTTCTTCCTCTTCCCGCAGTTCTTCTTCTTCTGAAGAATCTTCAATAGTTGGAAGAAGAGGACCATGTGACCTATGCCTAGCTTTGCGCTGTTGTTTGCTCTCCCCTCCCAGTTTTTTGTGACTAGGACTGCTGTCACTATCTTCATCAAGTGATGACACTGAAGTAGGAGATGTACCTGGTGTGAAACTAGAAGCATGTAAACTAGAAGACCCTTCTCCTCTAGATCTATCTTCTGGTGAATCTGTAAGACTCTCCATCTCTAGCTCAGGCTCTTCATCAAAATATAAACTACCTTTCTGTTGTTCAGATGCTTCAGAATATTTGTTTGTTATTGTGCTATTTAATTCTATTGTTTTGAAACGTCGAAGGCCTCCTCCTCCAGTTACTGCAAGTTCTTCACTGTCTTGACTTTTAGTTTCCCTGAATTTTGGCTCTGGGCTTTCATCAAAAGTCTCATCATCATCATCGTGCCATGAATGTCTTCTTCCTGCATCCTCATCATAGCCTGCACTACTTTTCCTTGTCATTCTTCTATGTTTTCCAGTTGTTCCTTTTGCTTTGCTTTTCACTTCTTCTTTCTTTTGGCTTTCAGTTACACTGATCTCTTTGAGCTGATTTCTAATGAATTCATCATCTTCAGAACCTGAGGCATCTTCATCAGCACTCATCTCTATAATCTGTTTTCTAATGAAGTCTTCCTCATCACCTGATCCCTGACTGTCATCACGTTTGTACTCATCACTGCTTGAAGAACCAACACTAGCTCTTCTTTTTCTCCTTGGGACAGGTGAGTTTTCACTTTCACTGCTGTCCTCCACAGAATCATAGCGTTGTCTTCTTGCTGATATGTTATCTCCTTCATCTTCTTCCTTGTAGTCTGCCTGGGACAAAGCACTTCCTTTGCCATCTTCTACAATGGTTCCTTCACCTTCTTTAATAGCTTGTAAGTCTTCCTCATCTGAACTGTAAGATTCTGGAGTGACTGGCAAAAGCTTTGTTTTATGTTGATCCTTCGTCTGTTCACCGTATGTGTCATAAAACTCTTTGCTTTTCACAGATTTTTCATCAGAAAGCGTACTTGCCTGAGCTTCCAAAATAGATAGTACAGTACTTTCCAATTTAGCTAGATCTGAGGGGCTTGGTGGACTTTCTTGTGAAATAGTGTCTTTTTTATTAGATTCTTTGAGTAAATCCTTTTCTTCACTGGGGATATGACTTGGAATTTCACCCAGTGAACTTGATATCCCATCAGAAGAATACCCGGTGTCACTCAGACCTTGTGGACTTTTCTGTTGATGAGAGCTTGATGTGTCTGATTTGTCATCCTCCTTTTCCTAAAAAAATAAATACATACGCGTGTGTATATATTTATAGATAAATTCTTAACGTCTCCAGGCAATTAAATACATGTGGTTTTTTTTCTAAAAGATGAGTTAATGCCTCAGATGAAAAATTATGATGCCAAGAATTACATTAAACCATAATACTAATTTTGTTATTCAGAGCTATTAATACAAAAAGCTCCTCACATTTTGATTTTTTTTTCCATTGAATCTAACTTTGCTTTGCATGGCTGTCCACACTGGCAACTGTTTTTATTAATTGTAAGATGATATTCTGTTTTTCAATAAAAAACAAATACTGTATTTAATTGTTTTCAGAACACTTATTAATAATCTATCATTTGTTCATACATGCATGGGGCAATTTGTGTGGGGGTTAATTTAAATGAAGATTTTAATTACCTATGTTTCAAATCTGCCTACATAGTCCTAGATACAAAGTAATATAGCTTGCCAAAGGTCAGCCTGCAGCATTTCTGGGGTCTACTCCTTTTTTTGCCGATTTAGTCTTTTATAACTGTCTACCAACAAGTCAAACTTCTCAAATTTTCAACCTATTTTGTTGATTTAAGTGTTACATATTGTAACATGCAATAGAATACACGGAGTATTGAAGCATGAGTTAATACAATTTGGAATGTCCCCATATCTGCAGTTCAGCACTGTACAAACATTTTCTGAGTACCTCACAAAAAAAAGGTTTCTCAGTGAATTTGTAATGCAGAGGTCAGATGCTGGTAGGGAAGTGTAATTGCAAGGAGGAGAGCATGATGGTCAGCTATTGATCAAAGGAAATAAGGAAGCAAACAAGGCAGGCACACCTGACTGAGCATCATAACCAATGTTTTCCTTCTCACCCCTAATTAAACACCCTTAGTCATTCTCCTAGCTTCCAAATACTTCTACACCATTCTGAATGACAAGCACCTGTATCTCCTTCTTTAGATAACAGAAATACCAAGAATGTCCTACAGCAAGTATTTCCATATCAGAATTTTCCTCCTGCTTCTCTCAACTGTGAAATGCCCTGTGCTTAGTGAAAGTACCTCACTGTTCTGCTAACAAAGCAGCTCACTCCCCAAATAACAGGTCATCTTAGCTGACAATCTTACAAAGCGTTCCCACCTCTCCCAGCAATTTGAGAATAAGCATCCCAAAGTGTCTTGATTTTAATAATGTGATCTTCATATTTGTTACGGCCCTCAATAACACAAAGAGGTATTGTTTATCAACTTTGCTAAACTAAGTCAATGATTTCTGAAGTACAGCAAGCCATTTATTTGAAGCTTTAATTTATCAACTTCCTTGGTAATATGCTGAGTTAAAAAAAATACTGTGGAATAAATATATTAAGAAAATGATGACAATGGTTAATTATAATTTAAAGGTACATTTAACTCAAGTTACTATCAATTACAAGTGTTTTCAAATGTTTATTCACACTAAAGTTATATTTCATGCCGAAGTATGATAAACCAAATATTGTCTGTTATTTTATTTTTAAAAAACAGTCATATTTTTTCATAATTTAACTTATATCTAAAGTATCTGTTCTTGCCTATAGTTATATCACTATGCACATAATTCTACATTAAAACTCCAATATTAATAGTAGTATTATAGTATTATACTAATGAATGTTTTAGTAAGTACTCTCCATTTCACTGGAATGATTTATTATGTGCTTTGCAAAATCAGATACTACCTTGAATATAAACTACATCTGTTCATACCAATATTGTACCTAATATGATAAAGCTAAATATCTGATATCAGAGCAAAATCCATTGCAATTAAAAATCAAACATGAGAACAAATATTTCTAAGGACAACTCTAATGATAATGCTGTCATTAATATATAGATATGGATAAACCTATAGTACAATAAACAGCTTTGGGAAGTCATCACCACTTGAACACTTCAGCACTTACTATTGTGAAAAATGTGGTCTTGGATATTCTCCAGCCCTTAATGACAGAATTATATGTACTTTTCATAAAAAGTTAGTAATGAACCATAGTTAAACATTTTAGGTTTTGTATGTTATATTTATATTTTTGTTCTGTTAATTAAAGAAGAAGGTGTTTAAGGGGAATTTTTTGGGCTATGTTTAAAAAACAACCCACATATATCGTTTAGACCACAGGATTTTTTTCCATCTAGAAATGTCATGCCCCTCACTAAAATTTCACCTATGACATTTGAGTTTTCTTTTTTAAATTTTATTTCCAATATGTTCACACTTATAAAGACATACCCAACTGAACACACTGTGATCAATTTAGCTGAGGTACTAGAAAACCCAAACATTGTTCAAGCTCAGAAGGTCTCTTAGCAGTTGGTGGACAGACTGTGTCCATCTAGTGAAAGTGAATCTGTCAGATCTTGGCTCTCCACAGGGAGATGAAGTGATACAGTGACTTGTAAAGCAGAGACAGAAGGTGTCAACTAAACAGTTAAGCTCAGCAATAGGTAGACAACAACTGGTCATGGAAACAACTGCAGCCATTCTCCTTGTAGTTTGTGATGGTGCCATTATCTGTGATTCCAATGTTTAGTACCTACTCAATGACCAAGCCAGAGGGGATGACAATGAATATTGCTATTCCCTGCCCTGTTGTTGAACCTCAGTGTATGTCATAACATTCCTGCTATGAATAAGAGCAAACGGAATATCAGAAAGACTGCTATTTGTATAGTAAGGAGAAGAAAAAGATCTACAATAAGGAGGGACTTCTTTTATCACTAGAAATAAATGTGATGAGAAAATCCAACTTTCTTTTTAAGGCTGCCACAATATGAATATATTTTCTATCTTTTTTGTATGTACAGTTGTCTGCCCTGTGACATGTCATGCAATATGTCATGCAATAATTATCCTGCGTATCATGTTTTGAGATCACATATGCGTGTAACTTACAATAAATAATATTTGGTCTTTTTGCTTTCTTCCCCTATTTCCTGCAGCCTAAGAAATAGGATATTGTCATTCGCTTCCTCTATTCGTAAATGACGGGTAATTTATTTCCTGCAGGGTTGGCCATCATGTATACAAAGATGACAGCACCATTGTCAAACTTGTAAACATACCATAAACATCAGATTTTTAGACAAATAGCAAAACATTGCAGAAGCAATGCTGCTAAGGATCACATATATATTCAACAACGCTTGGAGAATGAAAAATATATTTTTATCAATAAGAATTTGTCTTGTAAAGTATGAAGTACTTTGGTACATGTTGAATTACTGGGCATTTCTGAGTAGTTGAATGGCATTTTTTCTGAAAGTTTGCCTACTGCAAGTTTTAAATTTGGCTCTACTACAGACATGGCTGGGAGGATCTTCTTGAGACAAGGAGACTTATAGAAGCTGAAGGCTGGCTAAGATTGTTTAAAAACAGCAAATGCAACCTCTTTAACAGTAAAAATAATCTAATATAAGATGTATTTGTAGTATTCTTGTGGCATTTCTACAGCATTAACATCAATACTTCATACAACTATTTTGCGTTACAAGTTTTTACTTTAGGAGAATTATTTTTTCTTGCACTTTCTCACTTTCAATATTCTTATTTGAAAACATAATACTTAGTGCTTTAAAAAGTCCTATTGGATATCAAGTTAGGACAGAATTCTATTAAAACACATTGTGATTTTTAAAAAAGTCTTGTTAGTTTTTAAAATTATTTATAGCTAGCAAGATTAAATTCTGTTGCACAGAACAGAAATTTCATTTTGCAAAGGAACTCACAATTTCAAAAGGTCATTCTGTTTATAGAAGAAATAACAATATCTACGTTATCTAAAAAAAATAGTTTCAGAGAGTGAAAAAAAGACTTTGGTTCACCAAACTGTTTAATCTGTATTTGAATTTTATATTATCAAAATGACACATTTTATTTCTGTTCAGAAATGCTGCTTACAGCTAAGCCTTTTCCTCCTTTCTAGCTCCCTGGTCTGTGTTTTGTCATTTATGGCATGTGTTAGAATAATTTTGTCAATTTACAAGATACTAATTTCTACCTGGTTACTCAACCTAAGTACATGATCATTCCTCAGTAAACATACAAAGGTAGTAATAAGGGCACTTATATAACATAGCTGATGTGTTGTAAATATAAATGGAGCTGTAAATTACAAGCCAAGTCAGTTTATTCTTTACAACCTTTTTGAAGGAATTAGTTTATAATATTACTGAAAAAAGACTTTTTTGAAGAAAAAAATGGCTTTATGGTACCTTAAAATCATACTTTGAGACCCAAATACTTTAAAATGGCTCAATATTTGTCACTTTTGTTTCAAAGTATGACAGATCTCTAAATACAATTGATATCTGTGATTTTCCAAAGGTCATTCCACTGATTGATCTGGATCAGAACTTTAGGGACGTGTTGGGGCATGGCTCTCTTTTTCCTTTTTTTTTTTAGTGAAAAATGAGGATAGTATCATTTACTTATCCCACTGGAGTACTGCAAGAGTTAGTATTATCATTTGCACAGATTTGGATAAAAAATAGCATCAGCAGTTTGTTTTCACTTCTGAACAATTTGAGCTGCTTCTTATTTTTTTAGGATTTTTCCAAACAGATAAAAAAGGGTGGAAGAGGAAAAAGTCATTTTATGTAAAAATAGCTATTCTTTTTTCATTCATTCAATTCTATTTTGTATTTTTAAAATTGTTCTAATTTTAAAAATACTTACAAGTAGATGTGTATGCTGGGTTTTTTTTATTATTAATCAAACTTCTGCTTTACAAACTTCAGCTTGGTGTGCTTCAAATTCTGATAACATGACCAAAAGAAAGAAAATTTCTATTTATGGTATTAACTCAAGAAGTCCTGATTTCAGTTAGAAGGCAGTGGAAGGAAGTAAAATGCAAGTGAGACAAGAGTGAAATACGTGTGCGCCACATTCGAATTCACTAATTAGTCTACAGTTAAAATCTGTTGCTCTCAGAGATGGAAATCCAACAGATGTACCTTAGATTTCTCCAGAGTACAATATGCTTTCACATCCTTATAGAACATAAAAAGAACCAGACAGGATTGAGACCAGAATATGATGAAAATTTCTGAATTCAGAATATTTTTCTGTCCAAATATCTCGGTTGTCACAAGGGAAAAATATAAACCAAAAAAACCCACTCTTGACCTTTTGGACTGGGATCATTTGAAAACATAATTTTGGCAAAAGTTAAACACATTTCCTAAACCTACTCCTACTTTCATTAAAATAGTAATCAGCACCTAATTTGTGTTGCTGTTTCAAAACCCCGTCTTTTTTCTTTTCTAAATAAATTGTGTATACTACTCACTTCAGCTGATAAAGTGACTTACTGGGGACTTCTCATCCAGCAATTGCATTTACTTAAGAAATGCAGACATATAGTACATGCTGTCATAAACTCATCCACTTATGTGACTTCAGAGCCCACCATGAACCCTACTCAGAAGTACTCGTCCATATGAGGTAAGCAAATGGAATAGTAAAAATACGTAAAGCTTGCATACTTTAACATACCATGTTCAGGCATCACAAAGTACTCCTCAAATGTTTACTATATTTTGCAAAACACTGTACACTTCATCAACATAGAATATTCCCTTTTGGGCTTAAGAAATACGAAAACATTCCTAATTTCATCAACTAAACTCCAAAGTCTGTAGTCTACAGAAGCAGGTAAATAAATCAGAAATACTGGAAAAATGATTGAACAGGAACTTTGCCTTTGTTCCAAATGCTTAACTGACGAGACTGAAAATTGTGCAAGAAGTATTGAAAAGTAGAGCATAGGAATAACTGGTGAAACTTTCACTCAATGGGAGTAATTGATTTTATAATTTAGAATCATCCCATACAGAGAATAACAATGAAGAGCAGGAAGACATTAAGGAGAGGATCTGACAGGTTTATATTCTAAATTGTAGCAAGGGATAAGTGAAGTGGGAGGGAGAAAGACACTTACTATTTTTTCTCTCACTGCTTCCACATGGTCAGATCCTGCCAAAGGTGCTGTTTGAATAGGAACTTCTTCCTGAGCTTTTTCAGCTTTCAAAACCGGTTGTGAAATCTCAGTTGTCAAATCCTCTTTCTTAACGTCCACTTGCTTCTTAGCTTGCAGTCCCTCAAAAGGTGCTTCAGCTTCTGATTTCTGTTCAGCAAGATGGTCTTTAGTCTCAGCTATGATTTGTTCTTTTTTCTCCTCTGGACGTGGTGTGATCTTTTCTGGGAGCACAGGTTTGATATCTTCTTCCAACATGCTTAGGGGTTTCTTTTGGTCTGAACTTACTGTTGCTGGAATTTTTTCTGCTGAAAGTGTCTTTGACAGTTTCCCTTGCTGAAGTTTTGATTCTTCTTTTTGAGCTTCCTGTTGGATTTTCTCCACTGATGAAGTTTTCTTGATTTTCTCATGCTGAAGTTTTGGATCTTCTTTCTGAGTTCCTTGCTGGCTTTTATCAACTGAAACTGTCTTTGACAACTTGACCTCCTGAAGTTGTGCATCTTCCTTCTGAGCTGCAGGTTGGATTTTGTCAGCTGATAGTGCCTTTGCCATTTTCTTCTGTTGGAGTTTTGGGTCTTCTTTCTGAATTCCATGTAAAATTTTGTCAGCTGAGGGTATCTTTGCCAATTTTGCCTCTTGAAGTTTTATGTCTTCCTTCTGAACTCCATGCAAAATTTTATCAGCCGGGGAAGTTTTTGCCAGTTTTGCTTCTTGAAATTTTGCATCCTCCTTCTGAACTCCATGCAAAATTTTATCAGATGAGGCTGTCTTTGTCAGTTTTGTTTGCTGGAGTCTTGGGTCTTCCTTCTGAGAAACACGTTGAATTTTATCAGCTGAGGGTGTCTTGACAAGTTTTCCCTGCTTAAGTTTTGCATCTTCTTTTTGAATTCCTTGTTGGATTTTATCAGCTGACAATGTTTTTTCCAATCTCCCCTGCTGAAGTTTTGGAACTTCCTTCTGAACGCTTGGTTCTTCTTTCGGTTTTGCTGCTGCTGGAGTAGGCGGTGTGGAAGTCTTCTGAGGGGAATGTGAGACAGCAGGCATAGGCTGCTTTTGAGAAGTAGCAGGTGGTTTGGATACTGGTTGTGAAGGGCCTGTTTTCGGAAGTGGCACCTTGCCCATATCCCCGAGTTGTCCTGACATTGCCCTTTGGGTCTGGCAGTTTAAGCACAGCCATTCCTGTACCTGTGATACAATAAACACATGAAGTTACTTATTTGAAAATGCAACAGTAAAATCATACCTTGTTTTCAACTGACAGAGCTGAGTTCTTTGGATACTGAGCGTACTGCAAAGGTATGTTCTTTGTTTTCTGCTCTTGCAGGAAGATCTGGAACACCGTTCTAACAGAAATGAAGCATGTCAGGTTCCAGAAAGCCAAGCCAAACAAATATAAAAATACACTCTGAAAACTAACAGCAATTATATTGTTCCAAAGTACCAATGACCTTTATGTACACAGTTTGCTTACATATTTCAAACATCTCTGGTTTTCTAAAGCCTCTATAATCTATCAATAGCTCCCTCTAATTTTGTAAATCTGAGTAAAAAGGGACCAACTGGGATTCACAGCTCTTTGTGTTTCTCTTCAGAAGTGACCTTCCCCTCTTGAATTTGTGCATGGGTATCAGTGTGCAAATTTCATATGGCTGCAACGCAAAAGGACAATCATCTGTCTGCTCTCTTCACTGCTAAATCCCTGCTGCACATGGACTCTTTTTACTCTTCTTCCCAGAAAATCAGAAAAAAAGGATAAATCATAGAATCATAGGTGCTTATATCGGTGCAAAAGATCTTCTTGCCAGTTGCCTAGCTACTGCATGAGAGGAGTAATCACACTGTTTCCAGTGGGATCTGGGGTATGGTTTCTTTAGAATAGCAAAAGGAGATTTTAAACACAGAAAAGTACTGAAAGGAAAGAAAAAGCACAGAATCTTCTGGATACTAGATAAGAAGTTCTACTTCACTACTGCAAAATGAGCTTCACTGGAGGATAAGAGCTCTATGCTGTACATTAAAATCTTTGTATGCTTGTTTTTAACTCCTTTTACTGTGGCAATGGAGGGTCTTAGCAATTAAGTTATTATATTTCTCTGATTTAGAGAACTTAGTGACCTCCTGAATATGAAGCACATGAAAAAAAAAGCAAAATTGTTCTATTAGTAATTACATAGGTAATACTGCTGATAATATTAGGATAGTAAGGATGACTGAACAGTTATATGCCATTGAATATTTCAGAACATCCAGTGGTATATAATCAGTCACCCAGGAGATCTGCCCTTTAGTCAGAAGAAGGAGCATCTGGCAGAAGTGTGCAACCCCAGCAACATTCATACATTTTATGTTAACAAGTAATATAGTAATAAAAGAGGTAGCACCAAAAGCTGAGAATGGAACTCCAGCTCTGCCCCTGCCAGCAAAGAATGCCCAAATACCAGGGATGTAAGCACCAGACTCTCTGCTCTCCTTTTGACTCCATGTAACCTGCCTTTTCCAGGCTAAGGAGGGGCCTAACTTCAACAAATGCACTGGCAGGTTTTCCTACCACAAGTACTTAACACTTGAGCATGCCAGTATATTGTCATATCACTATACGGCATTTCTCACAGAATGATAAGGCTTGGTCCTGATAGGACCACAAATGTCTTTTCAAGATTGTTAACCAAAAGTGAAGCATCTCTCTATTTATCTCTAACGATGAGTTTATGTGCTCAGCTCTCAGACACCAATCAGGGTATTTCTGAGCATGTTGGTGCTTAGTGACCAAAGTTTCTGCGCATGGTAGATATGTTCAGAATACTCTGAGATTAGCTGGTTTCAAACACTTTCTGGAATTATAAAAAATGTACCAAACCCCCAGTTTTGAAGTCTATCTGCATACTCCAGATCCAAATCCCATTGTTAAATATCTTTACAATTCCCTTGGTTTTTAATTGTTTTTAAAATAATTGAATCACTGTTATGATGCTTCACCTTTAAAAAATAGCTGATTAAGCTAGTAAGTGAGATATAAATTACATGAATTGCACATGAAATGAAAAAGGCATGTGAAAAAATATAGTAAGAAAAGCTCATGTAGGCTAATTTTGTTGAAATGCAACTAAGGAGAGGTTATTTAACGCATAAAATAACTTTTTTTTATCTGACAAATTCTGTTTCAGGCACAAGAAATGCAAGAATACATGCATTATCATTCAGGTCGCCTAACAATTGTCATGTGTATTCATTATTCTATTTTATAGAAAATGACCAAACTAGTGAGTCTTAGTAATTGACATAAATATTTATTAAATATAGTTGCAATATTGCAGTTTATTGACTGAATCAGTTGTCTCCAAAGGCAATTAAGCCCCTAGTAGGTACTACACCTATTGCAATTCCAAACTGAATGTAGCTCTGTATCAGACTGTTAAATATATTTTAGTTTACATTTTCTGTGGCAAAAAAGCATTAAGATGTAATGCTTCAGGGAAGATTATCCTCCTCCATAGCACTGAAAGTGCTCCAACTATGTGTCATGTATCTGGGAAGCATTAATTAAGAAATAAAAATAAAAGTAAATTATTTTTTAAAGAATGTGTAAAATATAAATTAGTTCTCTTGCAAATATTTCTGTTGAAGAGGTTTATCTGGGATTTTTACTGTGGTTTCATCCCTTTTTATGGGCAGCAACATTTTTTTCCTAGAAAACAATATCAGAAGCCATAAGTATGTTGTAAATTGTCTTTTATAAACTTAAAATAGAAGGAACATTAGGAAACAAATTTGGCCCACAGAAAATCACAATGTTAGTATTATCAAGAGTCTGTAAGTGATTAAATATACTAGATACCATTTAGCATAAACAGAGTACAGAAAAAAACCTCCAATTTCATAGTATCTTTGATTCTTTTCTCATAAAGATTGTAAAGACCACTACACAAATTTGACTAGATAATTATAATAGATCCATTTTTAAATTAAATTTACTGGAGGGCCAAAAAGCTTCTCAACCCACTAAAAAGGGGGCAGGTTTTTCTTTCTCCAATCAGCCTGACAAATACTCATTTCACAATGCAAGCAGAAATAATACCATTATTATTTGTACTAATACAGCTTCTCTTGGCACGTGGCATGGGAATAAGACAATAATTAAATGTTATTAAGCTTCAGAATCTAGCTTTAACCATCTTTAGTTTCATAAAAACATAATTAAAGAGACTTCTACCAAGAACTAATCCATGTTTCAAGAGTTTGCTGAATTTCACATACATGATATATAGATATTCTAAAACAACATGTTACTTCACACATTAAATGCACATGCTCTTCTCTCAGTACCATTTCTTTCTGACACAATTCCATTTATTTCCTTACAATATACCCAGTTTCTAGCATCTCTATATTTGTTTCTTTTCTATGCATCTCTGTTTTGCTCTTATTACTACTCCTAGCTCTGCTGCTTGTGTAGATCCCATTAAGTAGTTTCGTCAGAGGAGGTTTAGATTGGATATGAGGAAGAAGTTCTTCACTGAAAGAGTGATTAGCCATTGGAACAGGCTTCCCAGGATGTGGTGGAGTCACCATTCCTGGAGGTCTTCAAACAACGGGTAGATGTGGAGCTATGAGACATAGTCTAGGGGCTAGGGAGAGGTTTGATGAAGGTTGTACTAGATGATCCTAGAGGTCTTTTCCAACCTGAATGATTCTGTGATTCTGTAAGTACCTCTTCCGCTGCAGCCTACTCACTGCTCATACACTTGCTCCTTCTCAGATTCATCAACACTTCTCTTCCCTCATTTAAATCATTCACAGACTCAATTCTTTGAGCAGCCTATAATAACTTTAGCAACCTTAGTAATAGTATTAAGTATTTTAAAACCAAAACAATTACACAGCCCTTGTTTTCTTTCAGATTTGCTCACTGTCCCTGTTCAGTCTCTTTTCCTTGGAGTAAAGTTCTCCAACTCAAGGACCATGGTTTGTGCTTTTTAAGTCTCTTAAAAAGGAAAATAATGACAATTAACATGAGCAAAGGAAAGTGATGATAAGCAAACTGGCAAACTGCACTAAATCTTGTCAGGAGATGGAAGTCCTATCCCTTCCATACAGATGCAAGTGATGCTAGTGAAATGACCTGGAATTGTCCAGCTATGCAGTGATGTAATGAACCTTGCCACTGTCCTCTTGGACTTTTGTTGTATCTGCGTTTACTTACCACTTTATTTTTTAATGTTGCTATATAGACATGGCAAATAATTCTCTCAAGCTATGTGTTTTAATTCCAATCTAAGTTTTTATAGTCATGTGGATATTTGATCACAAAAGAGCCTACAAAAATCTTCTTATATCACCAGCCCTCTAGCTCCTGATTCTCTGTCAGAATGGTTCTCTGTAAAATCAAATTTTGTACCATGAAGTCATATGCCTCAGTTTTAGACTTGTCTTTTCCTCAGTTAACCTCATGCCCTGAATACAAGCTTTTCCCTACAGCTAGCTTTTCAGTTAGCCTGTCAACCCAAATTTATTAGGACTTGGGAAATGGACATCATCTTCTTTCAGCAGTCTTCACTATATAAATCTTAGTTCTTTACAGTATTCTTCACACCCTTTGGTTTGTGAATTGGCAGTAGACACTAATACTGGCATCACAAGTGATACTAGTGTGCTTTAATATTCTGAATCCATGGCTCTCTCCCTGTATTTTCAGCAATACTTACAAGCCCATATTGCTAGACGGAACAAAGTAGCTGTGTCACAATGTTCTCATTCAGTTTCACAATAAACAAATGTCATCATGAAAAGGGCATACATCTAACATTCATTGTGAATGTCTATTTTTCAGTTGACATGCAAGAGTTCAGGCATTTCAGTTCCTTTGCTTTTTGTATTTCCATACCACAATGTTGGAATTTCAAGTTGAAAATAGTCGGTCAACTATTCCATCTCCCTGCCAGTCCAAGATTTTTTTGACATGTTGATAAATTCATTACTTACTCTTGGCAAACATTTACCAATTATGGTAAACTAGAGTTTTTCTTTAACTGAAAGTATCTTGAAGTACTTAATATATTTGGAAAGGTGAAACCAAATACTTCTTCCCATAAAACACGTCTAAGTTACTTCAGAAGGCAAATGCTTTAGTTTCATTTAGATACCATCAGCTACTTCCTTGGCCACGGTTAGATCATATCTTTATCCCTTCATAATTCTTACTCCTCACTGCTCTCAATAAAACAAAATCATAAAACCAACACAGGAATGAAAAAGCATTAAGAACTAAATCTCTGAAACATTCATATCCTTCTGACTTCATTATCTAAAATAATTACATTGTAAATCAGAATCTTTATCAAAAAACACATGCTAATTATAAAAAATTGAATATATCTATGAAAAGAAAAGCATGCTTTTTCTCCCTAGTTACCTCATTAAAAAAAAACAGGGAGAGAAGCAATGCAAGCAGCCACGAAAGTATTTTTCTTATTACTCAAATTTGCCATCTTCTTTTCTACTAAGCACAAGTTTGAGTATGTTTCTTAGAAAACACAATAAACATACATTTAAAAGTAAGATATCTCTGGTATAAATACTACTATAATCTAGTTGTTCAACATTCAAACTGCTAGAGTTATGCTGAAAAAAGTTACCACTGCCATCACACAGAATGATAGTGGGATATATGTATTTAGAGCATGATCATCAAATCAGATTGTAGATCTGGTAGGAAAAACAAACAAGCAAACAAACCAAAAACAAAATACCAAAAATCCACACTCTTTTCTATCCAGAGAGTGTCAGGCAGGAGGTAACTGCCTAAGTAGCCAGCTTGGCAGAGACAGGGTCCACAACTGAGCCTCTATGGTGTCCAGAATTAGGAAAATATAGGAATGTTTTCATAGATACTGTGTGCCTGTGCAGGTCACAGGCAATTTTCCAGGATCATTATCCTCAATTTACGAACACTAAATGTCACTTAGAATATATATATATATATATATTTGGATTACACCTGAAGAGGTGAAAGGATGTGCAAGCAAATGCTTAGTCAGATGGCTGATTTTAGGATAAGAGGTTAGAAGAATATGGCCAATTTAACCTAGGGAAGTGAATCCCACAAATTTGACTTATATAGGAGGAAAGATATACTGGCTGCAAACCAAATGGATATAAATTGTCCATGGATAAATTTAGGTTTGAAACTAGAAGACCTTTCTTGCCATTATTGATTTGCAGTTTGGAGTACGATAGGACAGGAGTGGTGGTACAGAGACATGCGGCTGATTTAAATATATGACATGATTGCCAACAAAATCACTCAATGATTCATGAAATCCTACTAGTTTTATAAATTGCATTCCTGTCATAGTGCTCATGAGCAGAATGCATTGTGCTATTAGCATTATATAGATTCATAGCATTTAGCTGACTTCAAATGTCAAGCTATCTTTCAGCCACCAGAGATGACAGAAATCCATAAAAGATGGTTCAGGTAAATATAAAGTGTCAACTTAAAACAAAATCCAGTAAAAATTCCTGCAGAATAAAGGCGTTTGTCAACAGAAGAAGGAAGGGATTACTTTTTCAGTTTGAGAATGCCATTTTTTTTGTTCAAAGTTGCAATAAAGCTGAAATTGTAATCTGAACAATGCAAAAATACAACCAGCTTTTATCTCTTTCTCAAAGAAAGGCTTTCAGTATGTTATTGGGGAAGACTAAGTTATCTCAGCATCTCAGATTATTGCCATTAATTAATAAACTTACTTTTAAGCCATTGAAACTATGAAATAAAATAACTTATTTTCAACTGTTATCATTGCAGAGTTGTGTACATGCCCAGTTAGTTACTGTTGCTTATGTGACTTGTTGGTGTATACATTAAAAGTCACAAAAACTGACACAACAAAAAATGCATTTTATGTATTTATTTCTCTTGCCATGGGAAAGCCAATATAGCAAAAATGAGTGAGAGACTCTTATCTCTTTTTCCCGCATCAGTAGAAATATTTGCTACATGCTTCCTGGCTGCTGCTGTGCACAGCTATTGAAGATAATATACACAAAAGTCTCAAAAGACTTTGGTCAGGTGTGTTGGAAGATACAACTAATATCAAAACAACAATAGAATCAAGCTTACTTTATGTCAACTTGGAAGTGTAATAGAAACCTAGAACAAAAATATGCCAAAAAAATGATACTTAACCTTTGCCACTGACAGTGCCGGTATTTGTTCAGAACTGTGATACCTTAGCATATAGTCTGCTTGATGAGTTGTCATTTCTACACGCTGCTGTAAGGCACTTCACTTTTTTTAACTTGCTGTCTGATGGGCAGCAATAAAAGTAAAATGTATTTTATCCTATGGCTGCAGTGCACAATCTTGTGTCTTAGATTATAGGAATTCTAATCATTACTGAAGGAAATAAAGCGTTTCTAATAAAAGAAGCCTTAATCATTCTGAAGATTTTTTTTAGTTTGCCATCTTTACAATAGAACATTTTGGAGTAAAACTGTCATTAAATGCCTCAAAAATTACCTCGATATTTTTTTGTCTTCCGCTGCTTTAAGCATCTTCCAGCATCTCTTAATGGCAATGTATTTCATACTTTTAGAGTGAGGAAGAAACATTCCAGAATATCAGAAGACATTTCCAAACATATAAATTCCAGTTTAGTGGAATTACTGCATAATTATTCAGTGCAGTTTAACTGAATGCTTATTCTTTACACTGTTAAATCATATTTGTAGCTTAGCATTGTTCAAAACACTAGGGTAGGCACTACCTAAGCAGGTGAGGAGGCAGGATTTCCACTAAACTGTGGATGTGTACTGTGTAGACATTTATAATTGTGGTTAGTAACTTTTACCTTCAATGAAACATTTAGAAGGCAGTTAATCTTACTTATTATAGGACATTAGATAATAAGACTGGGACTTTAAAAGTTCCTGTTTGTGTCCACTGATTACAGGGCAAGAGTGTAGCTGATTAGACCAGTTACTCATGTCTACAGCTGCCCTAGTGAATATTACCTTGAATTTGAACTGGAAGAAACTGTAACAAATAAGACAAGAATAAAGATACGGAAGAACGCACAATGGCAATGAGATACCATTGACCAGTACACTGGGCTGATAGTTATCCCCTCAAAATCTGCTCTGGAATCTCTATCTTAAAGACAGTGACTACGGAAAATGACTATTTGGATCTTCTTCTCCTTTTGGTTTTTCCTTATCCTTAATGTCTTCTAGTCAAGTTTGTGTTTGCTCGCTAAGTGAAGCTTAATTTTTAATACACGTATCTTGGATGCTGGACTGGTAAGAAGAGTGTAAGAGCTCAAAAGATGCCAAACAGTCCAACTATGTTTCTAAAGTGTTCGCACATCCCAAAAAATACCTCTCTAGCTTGTATTATCCTGTCAAATGAAGCCTGATGAACTCCACAGGTCCCCTTTAACTGCAATTGTGATTCTGTGAATGTGCTAAAAACTAATACCCTGGCAAAAGAAACTGCAACATCTTGTTCAGTCAGAATCTTTCAAAGTCTAAAATCTTAAATAAAAAGGTCTATTTTATAGAGCGGTAGAGCAATCAGCAAGTTATTCCTACTGCCCTATGATTTTGCTTTGGCTCCAGAAAAAAGTGAAAGCACTCTTGGAACTGTGTCACCTGGTTTGCTGTCACTAATGATCTCTTCTTTTTCTCCAAACACACCAAGTGCTAAAGGAAGAGAGTTGTAAATACTGCAGCAGATTACCAGAAAGGCACAGAGGAATCAGTGTTTCTCCCATGTGTCAGGAATTATCTGCTCCTTAATTGTAATAGGGTTGGGACTGCTGAATAATGCACTCAATTATGAACAGATGGAATACAGAAAATGGCAATTCAAGGATGACCTACTTACTTTCTCAAGTCATGACATTTCTGAAATGTGTATGCCCTCACCTCACTTCAAGATACATCTCAGCACCTTCAGAAAGAGCTCAAATGTTGTGTCTTTTTAGCAACTTGCTCTGTTGTTTGGGAATTTTTACTTTAGTAATTACATTTGATAAATAATGGGATTTTTATGTGCATACTGTCTGCATATACTTTTATTTCCTTTAGTTATTTTGCTGAAGGCTCTTAGAGGCTTAGAATTATGCTGTTAACGTGCAAAATGTATCACTGGTGTATGTATCATCATAGATGCAAAAGAAGCAAAGCTGACAAAAAAAACATGAATATGGGCATCTTCCAAAGGCCAAAGATGTCAATGGAAGAGCCTCAAGTACTACAGTGGAATTGAAAAGATTAAGATCTGTGTACACTTTGAGAAATTCTGGATTACGATGAAAATCCACAAACAATATCTGAACTGAATAAATCTTTTTTTACAGCCATGCAAGTAAAAGATTATGAGACTGTAGCTCCTTTCGAAAATTATATCTCATACTTGCAGTTTTTGGCATGATAACACTGAAAGATCTCCAGGTGCTACTACAATGTAAATTAATACTAACCTCTAATTCACCTGGAATGATACCCTGTAAGCCTACGGGTTGAATGTTTTAATTAGTGAATTAATAAAACTGAATTTAGGAAGGCCTGTAAGTAGTCCACATTTTATCAAAGGAAGGTTAAAAACGTCTCTCCTATAATAAATGTCCTCTTGATTTTCCATCTCTTCCAAAGATTCAATAAAATATTTATCCTACCGTTGATTTCTTTATTTCACATCTCCCTTATGTATGTATTTTATATTTTTACCTTTACACACAAACTTTCCAGACTCTGTACTATGGCTTTGTTTTAGAATACCTACAGCCATATTTTTATGTGGAGTGGCATTTAGGTTTAGGTATTGGGTTTTCTGCTAAAGTGTAATACTCCAAAGTATTTTGCAGAGTGCTTCTGCAGCTAAGTGCTGCCCTCTAGTCAAAGAAAGAATCCACCTCTATCACTCCAAGTCAGTGTATCCTTCTTTTGCTGTGATGAACTCCACAAAAGGTAAGAGGATCCACAGGGGAATCAGACCTATCCTTACTCACATCACAGTTTCCTCCTCTGACAGGAAACTATGCATGCTCCATAGTGTAAGCTATATTGGTAGTCACAGGTATTAATGATATTGCCTCAAAACATAATACGAGTTTTAGAAACAACAAATCCAACAAACATGAACTAGATTTCTTTCCCATTTTCTTTTTGTAAGTCTTTAATATATTTTTCAATATTGACTTCTATAATAAAATATGCATAAAAATCAGATGTGGAGAGTTTTCTGTCCTTACACATTAATGATAATAGCATCTTTATATTTAGCAGTCTTCCAATCTACAAAGACCATCCCAGCATGTTTCCAATATTATTTTGGTATCTCACCTTCCACTCGCAAAAGACACTGGATCCTTAATATTTACTTCCAAGGTAAGAAGATAATAATTACATTCACAAACATATTTCAGCATATATATGACTATCACAGTCAGATGACAATTTTTGCAATGTCATTCTCTTTCACAGTTTATTTTAAGGAGATTCTCAATTAGATGGCTAAACCAATTTCAATTTACTTGCATACATGACAAATGAACATGCTGTTGTGCCTTAATTAATAGCAGTATATGACCTCTATTTACATTATTCTTATTTTGATAGTAGTATTGTAGTTATTCTATTTAGTTCATATAAACCAAAGAGATCCAAGGTTGTGTTAGCTAGTGCCTGAGGTAATAATTTTATAGTACGGACAGTTTTTAATAATTGGCTATTTACAAAGTAGTTTACTTTGAGCTTTAAAAACGTTGGGTTATTGTAATCCTTCTTGGCTATATGTAGGTGTTGAGTAGTCCTAGCATGCTCCTTTGTAACCTTCCCATTGTAACAGTCTCAAAGAATAACAGTTTTCTATGCCTTCGTGTCGCGGTCGGGCGCGCAAGGGTCCGACCACCTCCCAAAGGGAGAAGGGTTGAGGGTAAATTGGGACATCTCCCCACCAGGCTCGCAAGCAAACACGGAGATCAAAATGAGTATCTAACAAGTTTATTACTAAATATATTCAAATAAAACCTTATTTACTCTATGGAAATATTACAATATTAAAGAACACCACGCCCACCCATTCACTCCCTCTCTCACCCACCGAGAGATAAGGGCAAATAAGGACTTAATTATGTCAAGATACGACCTGTATGTGTGGATGGTGCGTGTGTGTGCGTGCATGTGTCCTTTCGGCGTTTGGTGATGGTCTCCGTGGAACGGCGACGATGTCCGACCGGCAGACCTGGACTGTTTCCAGTGACGTCAGCAGCTTGTAGCTTTTCTCTCTCTCCTTCTCTTGCAGCTTGGAGTGGCTTTTCCTGGCAGCACGTCTTTTCTGGCAGTGCAGCTTTCGGTGCAGTTTCTTCGGCACCACTTCTTCACTTTTTCTGGCAACGCGGCCTTCTGCGGCGTGGCTTTCTGCAGCACGCGGCTTCTAATGGCCTCTTGTTGCAATTTCTTCTTCTTGCTGCAGCTTGCAGCTTTTTTTCTGGATTCTTTCAGTTTTGGCTCGTGGCGGCGGCTCACGGCAGTGGCAACGATTGCGCACCTTACGGCCGGCGGCAGCTCACGGCTTCTTTCTCTCCCCCGGATTCCTAGAGCAGTGGGAGTCAGCAGTTCTGTCCGGCGGCTCTCCGCGGCAGCTGCTTCCTTCTTTCTAACTGCTTAGTTTCTTCAGGGGGCTGCGCTGACAGCTCAGTTCAGTTTCCCCCCTCTCTGGCTGCTTGGCTTCTTCAGGGGGCTGCGCTGACAGCTCAGTTCAGTTTCCCCCCCCTCCTCGCTCCTCTCCGGCAGTGGCGGAGGGAGGGGGGGGGGTTGCACTCAGCAGGAGCGATGTGCTCCCTTTGTGCAGTGAGGCGGAAAAGAGAGAGTTTGTTTTCTTTTTCGATATTTATGGCTGGCCTTATCTCGGTTCCGGTTTCCTGGAGGATTTATGCCGAATAGATTTATGGGAAATCGAGTTCTTTTGCTCACTGTTTTAATAAGGCAGAAAAAATCATGTGGTCGGTTCACCACACTTCGGGAAGCTGAATCACTACTCCACAAAACTGGTCAGCAGAGAGCGTGAGTATTCCCATCCCATCATTGCTATTATTTGTTCTGAACTGACAAAATGTCTAGTGTCACAGATGGCACTAAAACAACGAAAAATCCCATCCCCTGAAGAATTTGTGGTCTATTCAGTCCTGTGTTCAATGCTGACCTTTTATGGAGAGTCTAAAGAAAATTGTTTTTGTTCAAAAACCAGGGTGTAGCTACAGAACTAGATCAAAGGAATTCTGTAGTAAAAAAGAGAAGTATTCTTAATGTTTCAGAGTGCCTAGCGCTCAGTGGATCTTTATCACATCTCAGAATATATATTTGATTATAAACTACAAATACAATTTTTAAATCTGAAACTTAACGGATCATATTGATAAACACCTCAACAATTCTCTCTAAAATCTATTTTTTTTATCCCCAATAAAGACAGAGAGATAACTGATATACATAATTCTGGAAAGCTTTATTGCATTGTTTGCTTTTGCAAACCAAATAATCCTAAAACTAACATGTGTAGCTCGTTTCAACAATATGCTTTGCAAAAACAAAAATCTCTGCTAAGACAGATTGAAAAGTGTCTGCTTTTTCCCATATTTAGTCTATCACTGCATGAATAGTCCTTTTTATGAAAAAGGATCTGCATGCTTGTTCACCTAGCATGCAGTGCTTGAGCAGGTCCAGAGAAGGGCAATGAAGCTGGTGAGCGGTCTGGAGAACATGTCTTATGAGGAGCAGCTGAGGGAACTGGGACTGTTTAGTCTGGAGAAGGGGGAGACCTTCTTCCTCTCTACAACTACCTGAAAGGAGGCTGTAGAGAGGTGGGTGTTGGTCTCTTCTCCCAAGTAGCTAGTGATAGGACAAGAGGAAATGGCCTCAAGTTGTGCCAAGGGAGGTTTAGATTGGATATTAGTAAAAATTTATTTACCACGGGAGTGGTTAAGTACTGGAACAGGCTGCCTAGGGAAGTGGTGAAGTCACCATCCCTGGAGGTGTTAAAAAATCTTGTAGACATGTGGTCATGGTACCATTGGGCTGACGGTTGGACTTGATCTTAGAGGTCTTTTCCAACCTTAATGATTCCACGATTCTAAGTGGAAGTGGCTGACCTTCAGTCCAAGTGAAATGCTATAGATGAGGATGGAAACAGTTAAAGAATATTTTTCTTTTTTACTCTTAGTTCCATCCACTCTCATGTCACCTGAAATGTAATACTTACCTGAGGAGCTAAAGTTTTGACTCTGGCTACTCAAATTCACTTACCAGGCTATGGCACATTATCTCCAGATATGAACACCATTGATGGGCTGACTACTGTATCTATTCCTGATTAGAGAGAGAGCCTGCGGCAAATTACACTTCAGATAAACCTCACTTCAACGATGAATTTGAGATGTGCTGAGAGTCTACAGTAAAGTCCAAACATAAACCTTTCGTAAAATGATAGCCTGAGGTCCTAAATTTGTAATCTGATACATAAATAAATAGTCTGATTTTTGAAAGCTCTAAAGACACTCCTATTTTTCAGTTCATCCCTTCTGTTTGAATCTTACTTTAATCAGAACCACAGTTTGAAAACCTATTTCCTCACTTATGTTTATTGTACGTGGCTTTATCATTTGAGTTTATTATCATATAGTAATGATTTATGTATAATGTTTGCTCTCTGTGTTATGTGGCTGATATATGAATCCTTTAAGTGCCTGAAAATGAGGAGGAAAGGCAAAGAAACAAGTAGATAAAAACACTGGGGAATAATTCATAGTCAAGGAAACAGACTATTCTCGGGAAGAGAGCCCAGGCCCAGCAGAAAGTGAAGGAAAATCACTTATTTGAAAAATTGTATTAATAATTAACTACAGATACAGTAAGAAGGTTGCATATATCAATTTCCTGACACACTGGCAGTTGTCACGGCAGTAAAGAGATAATAAAGTAAACAAAGGAAATAGATACTACTACCTCTGTGCAGAATGACCACAACCTTGTGCGATAAGATTCACACTGAGAAGCACATACACCTTCCAGCAACTTCTTGAGCTCTTCCCAACATACGTCTCCCCTAAACACTCACAACGAGGAGGTGAAAACCATACTGACCTCCCTGCTTTAAGATCATGACAAAGACAGTGTGAAGAGATGGCAGAGCACAGGAGGACATAAATAGTCACAGCTGCCATCTCCTACAAAAACATTGGCTGGTTCTGCAAAATGTGGGCCAGAATTACACTTTATCACTAGGTGTGGCCATTTTCACTGATAAGCAAATTCCCAAGCTTCATGGCAACACAGTCCAAAGTCCCAGGAAAGGCAGATAGAGAGATGAGGTGCAGGTGCAAAAGGGGAAAACCAAGCTTTTTTAGCGTCTTGGCTTCTGCCTCTTTTGAGATTTATGCTGATTATGTCTCAGGAAGACTGGGGTAGACACATTTTAACTAACACTAATCTTTTCTGTGTGTCCTGCTCATTGATTTTATCTTGCGCTTTCCTGCTCACAATTTTGCCCTTGCACAGCCACACAATAGGATGCACTGGGAAGACTGTCTTCAACAGGAATATGTCAGTTAGTCAGCAAGATAATCCTGTTAAAGATTTTAACGCAAAACAGAGGACCATGTTGTGTACTTCCATAATTTGGCAAATATGTACACAAAGAATTAAAAATAAAGCATTTTTCTTGGAAAACTTCAGACTTCATTAAAAAACTTCATTAAAATTTCTTCTCAATATTTTTTACAGAAACATGCTTGCAATCTGTTTAAAAGCGTAACATACTGTGATGCTACACTATGACTTAAAGCAGATGTTTTCTTGGTGTTTAATATGCAAATAAATCAAATATATGCTCCAGCAATCATACACAATAAGCTCGAGTTTGCTTTCAAGAGACACCATGAGGAAAATTACACAAAGAAAATACCAAATCATCTAAACCCATGTAAGTCTGCACAAAACAAATGTACTGCTAACTCTTGATATAAATATTAAATGTAAGAAGAAAAGATTTAGGTTTTAACTGCTAGGAAAAAACATCCACAAAACAAAACAAAAGCAGTGAAAATGGAGGTCTTAATTTTTCTGGCTCACTAGTGTTATAAATCAGTGGTAGCTCCTTGGAAGTAAGTACAGTAAGACCCCAAAATACCGAGTTGAACTACAGTATGTACTCAGTTCCCCAATGGACTTGCAATGACTGGTAACAGACACATGCATTATGCTTTTACCTTATCCTGAAGTTTTGTAGTCAGGGTAAAACCTCAAACTACATAATCCACAGAGTCCAAGACTACATTCATAAAACGGAGCGTCTTAATATAAACCTTGTTTGTATTTTATGATGAAATATTTATTTCTGTAAGACTGAATAATTTTAATCAATACTCCACCATTATTTCTAAACAAAAATACCTAATGTTTCCAATCCCCTGGGATGCTACCTTCATTACTTGAAGATTACTTGTTTTAACCTTGTAAAATTCAGCTTTTCACATGTCTCAAAATACACACAGTGATGTTTTAGTGATGATGAAGTGAGGAAAAAAATCAAATAGATAGCAAAACATAAAGTGCCATCAAAATGATCTCCCTGCAGTCCTTAGTTGCTTTTCACTGCTTTTTGCTATCTCCAGAAGAATAAAGAATCCTCTCAAAGCAACTATGCTAGCACAGTTTTAATACTAATGGCACAATTACTTACTAGTTAAGATGATTTAGAATTTCTCCTTGATGAGAAGGCAGATGATCCCCGCCCTACATCTTCAGCCGATCGCTCTAAGATACTAAATTTTTCATGAAAAGGGCAAATCAATCTTACACTCACACATGAGCAATACACAGATGGACACTGACATGCATACACATGTATGCAGAACACTGTAGGAAGCCACACAAACTCACTCAATATAGTAATAGAGTCTTATGGCCAGAAGGGGCCATTTTTCTCAATAAATCTGATCCTTTAATGCCAAAATCCATCTAGTTGCACCGAGAGGTTTCTATTCTCAAGCTTTCAGCATCTCTTTTAGAAAATATGCAAATGTATGGGGTAGGAACCTTTCCATCTTCAAAGTTAATTGTTCCAATAATTACTCTATCTGCAGAAAATTTTTACATGTGGATTCTTAGATGACACAAAAAAACCTGGTGAAAATACAAATTTTTAATTATATTTGCCTTTCCAAAAAATCATATGAAAACTTAAAAAATTTAAACTTTAAAGGAAGTATTATAAGACTAGAATTCATATGATTAAAAAGTCTGCACTTTCCTACATCATGCAGACAGACTATAAATGTATGTTATATTCACAGTACCTTTTGGCAACAAATATTGCAGTTATTTTGTCATGAAAATAACTTCTGTTTTAAAACAGACAAAACTCTACAACAATAACGCTAAAAAATAGAATAAATATGGCTGCACTTATTTTGAAATCACACAGTTTCCATTTGTATTTTAAAACATACTTTTGTTTTTGTACCTTATGTCAGATTTAATAAGCCTTGTTCTTGTGGCTAACATCACATTTGTATCCTTCCCACAATGTCAGCAGAAACTGTATGGAAGCTTAGCTTTTATCTTGAGAGCACAGCCTGTCTTCAACCTTATTTTAAAAGGGCATTAGATACTAAAATGTCCTTAGTAAAGCTTTTAGATAGATTGCAAATTATAGAAAACTTTCAGAAATAGTTTAGAATACTGTTATATGTTATTGGGTTCTAGGGTTAGCTGCTCCTTTAACTCCATTGACAAGAACCCATCTGTCCTTTTGGAAGTAAACAATTCTCTTACTATAGTTCTACACCCAAAATATTAACATCTGTCACAAAAGTGAACAAAAATTTTAATTCTCCAAACTTTGGACTGAATTCTGTCTTTTCAGCCCTTACTAAAACAAACAAACAAGCAAATAAACATATAAAACTTAACATAAATAGCAAATAAATAAGTAAGAGCAAGATTAATTTTTAGGTTGTCAGCTTTTGTTTCCTCATGATTCCCGACGTGGACTACAATTAGCCGTCTATCAAATGTGTTTTCCTGTTATTTGAAATAGATTGATCTTATTTTCTGATTGAAAGTCAATTTTCAAGTCTTAATTAATCTTGAAGCATTTGCCCAACCCTTGAAACACTCTTTAAAAGAACCTGTTTACATCACAGATAATATACCATGATGCAGTCTTCCAGGATGAGAGATACTAATGTCAGGTTCTAATTAATTTAATTGTAGGTTCCCTATTAAGTCAAGAACAAACATCTGGAGATAAAAATGACAAAGAAGTCAATAGCTCTCAGTTCTTTGATGAGAAGTCAAAAGTGAAAAAAAAAAATAAATCAAAAAGAAAAAAACACCCAAACCCTAAGACTTCTTCCTTCATAAGTTTTGTTTTACTCACTTTCTTCTCCCCTTCTCTTTCCTCATAAACAAGCACACAAAATGCATTCTTTTTCTGGAAAAGGGTTATTAATATTGGTAGAAATTTTAAATAACCACAGAGTGCAAGAGCCTTTGTAGACATGGGTTACAGAGAGCCACAGACATAAAAGCATGAAGAGTGTATTACAGAGATCATAGGTCCAGATGTATGGCACAGAGAATTCAAATTTCATTTTAAAATATAACAGAAATTATCATATTTATATTATAGTCTATGTAATCAATTCCCAAGCCTTTGACACTAGAATAATATACAGTGTGGTTGTAAAATGAACCATTTATGGAGCTCTCTTCAAAAAAACATCTCTAGGCAATGAAGTGGAAAGTTCACATCTGTCTTCAAGGGCAGAACTGGAAGCAGCTTCCAGTGTGAAGTGAATTTTTTTATGTCAAAGCAGTTACAATTATGTCTTCCAATAATCTCCATTTGATAGAAATTCAGTTCTTCAGAAATAGGGTTTTTTTTTATTTAAAGATGACACTTGGATGCAATAATTTTAATTACTCTGCAAAGGCAACTAAGCACATTTTTTTTAAAAAGCTTGAATTTTTACTGTTCTGTTTTCAGATATTTTGCAGTATAGATTTACTTTTTTCTGTTTCAATACAGTGGAAATATATTTAAAGCAGTTATTCCAACAATAAGTGTTTAAATTACACTGGCATCTCTAAAAAAAATAATAATTCTGTGCAGATAAATATTTCAATTGACTATTCATTCCATAGTCTTGCCTGGGCAATTAAACCATAACTCAAAATGCCCCTCTATATTCATAAAATTCACCATTCATGAGTTTGTTTAGGAGATCTTATTGTTGGTTGAACATCTACCTGTGTAACTAATCTGAAAGATTCATTTTATCACAGTATTTATAATTGTTTTGCTCAAGTCTCTCTGATTATGCTACATTGGCACTTCGAAAAAACATTATATAGCTACTTTTCCATCATAGTTAAAAAACATACATTAGAACTATAATGTATTGTAGTAAAATTGTAGATAGCTCAGAAATTACTAGCTCTTTCCAGTACGCTCTTTCTAATGCAGTATTTGCCCAATATATCTTCACTGGGCATTGGATCTTACAAAACCAATTTGTTGATACTTTTCTGTAAGTATGCAATATAATATTACAAAAACATTCCTTAGAAATTACTTATAAGAAAAGTATTGCTGCCAATAATCATTAACAAATTTTATGGGTGACGTTTATCATGCCAGTAGTAAAATTATGCCATATCTGCAACAATATTGAGTATTTTAGGACAAAAATTTATCTATGTAATTGCAGAATAAATTGTGCTGAACAGAAAGAAGCCAGAGAACTAAGTCTGGGTTTGTCTGGTTTTACATAAAAGAATTCACTGAATTAAATCAACAAACCCCATGAACTGATTTAACAAGCACATGTACAAATAGAAGTAGGAAATGGCCTAAGAGTTCAGCAAAAACCACAAAAGTGAGGTAGAACAACCTGTACCACAGTGCAAGGCTTGACAGGATGAGTGCTCACAGACATCACGGAAAAGGACTGGGAAACCCAACTGCTGGAGAACCAATTGCAACAAAACCCAGAGGACTCTGGGCAGCTCCAAGTTAACAAAGAACATCCTTTACTCTCATTCCATCAATAAAGATCCTTATCAGAAAAATGCTGAATTAAAACAGGGGGAAAAGAGTACTGCTCTGTCTGGTACGCCTTCATGCCTCGGTACGTAATTTCTGTTATGTAACAGCAGTAAGTGAAGTCCAGTAACAATACACTTCAAGAAAAATACGTATCTGTAGGACTGGCTAATCTGCTTTTAGTTTCCTCTCTAAAACCTGATGAACCCTCTAGGAAGTTGTATGTTTGCTAGTTTGATTTGAAAAAACATGTCACTGTGAATCTGTTGTAAAAGCTTATTGTCTGCCAAAGCATGGGTTGAAAACTGATGTCCAAATATAATTTTTTAAGAGCTTCTTCTTAATGTGAATCAGTTTTAATCAGTATGTCAAAAAATGAATCTATTTTGTCAAAAGGACTATCCGAGGCATCCACGCTTGATAGAGCTTTTTATGCAACCAATTAGGAAATAAACTCACTGGGTTTCCAGAAGTATTTGAGGTAAGAAAATAGGTCCTACCTAGTCTGAATAAAAAGAATATAAATAAAAAATAAATAAAAGACTCATATGAAGCTCTAGAAATTATTATAAGTCATTGAATACCATGCAGGCTACTTTTCTTAAATGCCACTCAACAACGTGAACACAGTTTATATTTGCTGTCCAAAACCACCCACGACACTTATCAGGCTGATCCAGCTTGGTTCTTAAACTCTCCTTGTTTAGCTGGAAAGTATCACCACCTTGTATTATCTTTACAGTAATGAAAGGCACAAAATACTTCTAAAATGTCTTCTTGTGAAAAAACTGCACGACCACATTAAATTTTTATAAAGTGTGCATATTTCTAATGAGACACCAAGAGATGGCTAAGTGGAGAAAAAAAATACTGTACAATTGAGCAGACCAAGGGAACCTGGAACATCATTTGAGGGCAACAGGGAGACTGCATTTTGGGAAGCTCAGAGAACTGCTACATTTTTTGTTCTATCTTCTGTTCTCACAGCATCGCAGTTTGACAATTTTCACCATAACAAATCAAGACTGTGATATTTTCCGTTCTCATTACATCTATGTGAGAAGAATGCATTATAAATTTGCCATTTTCTATCCCTTTTACAGTCACTGTTACAGGAATAAATTATATCAGCATTGATGGCTGATAGTTCATCATCCTCTGCACAGATCTACTAGATACATAGATAAGCAGTATCTGACTTTAATCTCACATTTACCTGGTGAGATTTACAAGCATCAAGAGCAAAATGGGGATCTTTGCAAATTTATGCAATTGTCATGTCAGATATAAGTAAACATGAGGCTAATCTACAGAATTCAGATGCAAAAATCCCCCAGAATCTGATACAGCAACAGATGAGGCGGGAATAAATAATACTTCTCACTCTTCTTTAGTTCTTCCTTCTGATCTAGGCCATTTATTATAAATTCTACTCAGTTTCTGCAGATCTAATCTGTTTTCTAAAAGATATCTCTTTCTCCAGACACCAGCATTCTTTCTTCTGTCCTACATGGATGATGATGGGATGCATTAAGACAGTTTGTTCATGTTAGGATGTCAAAGTCCTGTTCAAACTTTAATTCACAATGGTCACAAGAAAAAGCTAGGAACTATTATAGTATTCTGTGGAATAATTAAGATGTAATTGGAGAGGTTATGATTTATTTTAAGCCATCTAGTGAACCAGACACAAGCCCAGAAGTTGATCCCTAATTCCGCATCTGTATTTCCACTTCCTCCCTGCTCACACTAGTTTTAAGGAAATCCAGTTTTATATTTTGGTAGAAAAAGGAAACAAAGGAAAAGGAAATGTCCCAATAATTCAATGATAAATGCTGTAAACTCTTGTTTTCTATGGTATTCCAGGAAAGTGTCAGATAAGAATACATAGATCATTTCTCATCTTAGGAATATGACTCTTATCAAGGACTTGTTTTTAATTCTATATTGAGAGAGTGTGGCCATTCTAAACCACAGGGATAAAGAAATAATTCTTACAAACTCCCGTTAGATTTCTAAAAATATTGTAATAGAATTATTATTTCCACATAAAAAGATCTCTAGCTGCTAAACAGTATCCAACCTTGATGTGCTAAGAGCATTTGCTGACTTATGCAATGCATACCTAGAACAGAAGTGCAGTGGTGACTTCAGTCACAATCAAGGACTGCTGATGTGTTTCAATGCACATCACTAATTGCCATTGGAAAAACATATCAATAAATCATGACAGGCATCCTGAAGTTATGTGTTTCCCATCTGAACTGTTAAAGAATCATTTTGATTTAAGGTAGGTCTGTTGAAGTTCATCCTAAACAGACGACTTAAAATTAATATTCAGGATGTGGTAAGGTAATGCAATTGTTTTGTGTGCAGAACCTGTGAAAAATAAGATTATTTAAACTGCAGAAGGGTCAATAACTACTCCTCAAATATAGAACACTTTAACTGAATTCAGTTAGATCTGTTCAGCTCACAGCGGCTGCAGAGAACATCTGAAATGCTTTGTGTGTGTGTATGTATGCAAATTTAAAGCTTCTAGGTCTGTAGGCTACTAATATTTGCTGCAAAAGCCACTCAACCTTGATATAAAAATGAAATATTCTATTTTTATACCTGGAGTCACCACAGTCTTAATTGGAATCAGTTCAACTGGTAAATAGTTAATTCAGTAGTACTTCCCACTTTAGTATTGAATAGGAAAGACAATGGAAGAAACAAAAGTGAAAGTCCTAGAAAGACAACTTCTGAAGTCCGTCCAGCCTTTCTTCTGGAAAATCCAAAAAAGAATGAAGAATGACACAACTGTAAATCTACTTTCCCCTCTCCAAGTATATAAACACCATCTCACCTAAAAGAGTCAGAACAGATGTCAGTGGAACATTAATCTCATCTGACTTGAAACACCTAACTATGTATCTGAGCTACTTACCCTAAACTAATTTTACAGTGTATGAAAAGAATCACACATCTCAAGAAGGCAAGTTGTCTTATTTATCTGTCTTAAAAATAGATACAACACAGGCCTAAAACATTTTAAGGGAGAAAATTAGATATTAAATGTGTATCCTGTTCAGTACACTATTTTATCTCAAGAGAGGTACAAGTCATGTTGATTTGTGCCATCAGTCTCCCTTATGGGCAGGTCTCCATGGCCACATCTACAAATAAATGGGTCAGGGTCTGTTCTCTATCACTGAAGTCAAGCGGTGCAGCAGAGCTCCTGTCTATATGGCTTTACTAGCCCTCCCCTCTAAATACATTTCAGTCAAAACCAGAATGATTTAATCCAGACTGTCTCTTGGGAATATTTAGCTACTATGCGAACTACGACCATAATTGCCTGAATTTTGATAAAATGGATCATGCTAGTGATCAACACTATAGACAGCTTGAGGCCAGAGCTTGTTCCACAACTCATATTTAGTTTACTATTATGATTAGTGTATATTAGTTTGCTATTATTACTAATACTGCTTATGGTCTCATTATATCCACTATGTTGGGTGAAACATTATTTCAATATTGTCCTGGTTTGAGTTTGAAGCAAACCAATTCAGTTCAGTGATTTTACTTTCCATCTGAGACTCTTCTAACTAACTGCACTTTCTGAAATTAACAGCATGTTTTTGCAGACAGTGTCTGCTTCTAGAAGTGATAACGCTTGATGTTTAGAGTTTCTACCAAGGATTGGTGTGCAGACCAAGAAATCCTGTGTACCACATCAGGGGGTGCAGAAAGTGAAAGGCTGGACCTGTAGGGAGGAGCAGTCAGGACAGGTGACCCTAAACTGACCAACGAGGTATTCCATCCCATATACGTCATATTCAGTATAAAGCTGAGGGATCACGAGGGTCTTGACCCTTCCGCTGACTTTTGCTTCCCTTGGGGCACTTCTTGCCTTCTGGACCCTTCCCTTCCCTTCGGCCTTCTTTGATCCCAATTTGTGTGTTCCTGAACCCAGCTCCTGAACACAGTTCCTGTCTGCTGCTGAGCCCAGTCTGGCACTTCCACAGTGCCTGCTCCACAGCATCAGTGGTGATGGTGACGTAACTGCCATCAGGGGGAGGGCTGGGTTTGATACTGATTTTGTATATATTTGTATATATCCCATTTCATTATTATTATCTTCATTAAAACTGTTTTAGTTTTCTTTTCTAATTCGGAAGCCTCTCTCTCATTCCCTTCCTCTCCCATTTGGGAGGGGGCCATAAGTATCTCTCCCTTATCCTCTTTCTTTTCCTCTATTTGGGGGGAAGAGGGGTTAACAGAGAGCATCTGTTGTAGGTCTGGTGGACTGAACCTAAACCTTGACAAATATACCTGATTACACTTTTTTGGTACTATTTCATTAAATATTTAAACGTATTCAACGTGTTTTAAAACAGACTTTCACTGAAGGGAACTGTTACTTCTGACCAGCTTCGACACTATAGCTGCAAATAAAAACAGGTGCATTCTCCTTTCTAATTACAGAGTTTACTTCTGAATGAACATTATTAATTAATTTACTCAAGATTTAATTTGCGACAAATTAATGATAAGCTCTAAAACAGCACAAGGTACATGATTTGCATCACAGAGCAACTCTTGAAAGAGTGTAGTTTGGTCATTAACCACAACTTGCAAATTATCCCATATAACAGAAGGCAACTAATAGTATGAAATTACACATATAAATCACAGATAAGTCGAGTTAAGTTGGTAGAAGAGATGAAGGAAGTTTCTCACAAGTTCTATATAGGTGCAGCTGGAGAAAAATATTTTTGTAATAGAAGGGACACAGATACCTTCTACCTCTTCCCTGTGGAAACAAAGTCATTTTTGTAGAGTACAGAGATATGTGTGTTTGAAAGAGTGCATGCATATGTAAGCATATGACATTTTCTGGTAATCTAGAAAACACAGACTAGAACCTCAGTATTCAGTAACAATAAAACAGTTGGGTAGAACTGGAGAAAACGTTATTGCTATACCAAATTTTGGTTTACAGAGAATATATAATTTCCCATGAAGTTAAATTACACTTTTTCAAAGCGTTGCTGTGAAGCCCAGTTTTAATGTTAAAAGAGAACGAAATCTGAGGGTTCATACATGCAAGATATACATTGTGATAATTCTACTAACTTAATTTTTTACTTAGTCTACGCTCTAATTATTTTTATTGATTGTTTCTGTTTTTGTATAACTCGAAGTCATAGAGCCTTCATTCATTTTTTCTCATGCCCTCTCAATAATAATGAGATGAATTGCAAAAGATTTATTTTTTTTTCCTTATAAAAATTTCTCTACCATTAAAATAGGGAAAGAGACAGTATACAGTTCTGGGCAGACTCGAAAAAACTGCATTTCTCTATGAAACTGACTATCTCAGCCAAAAACTTCAGTAGCTATATGGGAAATAATGAAACACACTGTTGTGAACCTGTTTGAAAGAATCCTGTTAGTTATGACAGAAGGTGAGTTTTACATTTCTACATTACTAATTACTTCAGTTTCTTGCATAGTTATACCGAGATCCCAAAACTTACATATATATATATATATCTATATATCTATATATCTCCTAAAATCTAAAAGAATTTATGACAAGATATAGACAACACTTTCCCAGAACTTCAATAATCTGTAATTCTAACATCAAGATACCTCATTTAAATTCATAGATCCATTCTGGACATACATACACTTTTCAAATAAAAAAGCTTTTTGTTTATAGAACAGTGATGAGTGCCTCATTCAAAAAGGTGTCAAGGCATCCTAAGAGACTTCTAACCCTATTTCAGAGCAGCCAACAAAAGTTCTTAACTGAAAATTAACTTTAGTATAGGTTATTTCCAAAGTGAGCTTGTAAGTTGCTTCACATGGTATTTTGATTCTGACAGTAGATAGCATTTGATGTTTCAGCAAAAGGTGAGATCATATACTGGTAACTTACTACAGGTCAGCTGAAACCCTGAAACAGATTTATCTCTACTTTTTATTGATAATTACCATAACTCCTTAAACTTCCTTGTTGTTGAACGCTTTTTAGTTTTGCAATTTACTCTTATAATCAACTTTTAGCCTGAACTACATAGTCTAATTTCATGTTTGTGAGAGCATATTTGCTTTGATTTTGAATGTATCATTCAACACTAAAGCTTTTTCATGATTCTGTTTCTAACTACAGAAGGCCAATCACATCCTGGGCTGCATCAAGAGAACTGTGGCCAGCAGATCAAGAGAGGTGATTCTGCCCCTCTACTCTGCCTGGTGAGAGCTCACCTGGAGTATTGTGTCCAGTTCTGGAGCCCCCAGCACAAGAAAAATGTGGACATATTGGAGCGTGTCCAGACGAGAGCCACCAGAATGATCAGGGGAATGGAGCATCTCTCCTATGAAGACAGGCTGAGGGAGTCGCGGCTGTTCAGCCTGGAGAAGAGAAGGCTCCAGGGGGACCTTATACTGACCTTCCAGTACCTGAAGGGGGCCTACAGGAAGGCAGGAGAAGGTCTATTCACAAGGGTTTGTAGTGACAGGACAAGGACCAACGGTTTCAAGCTAGGAAAAGATAGATTTAGGATGGATATTAGAAAAAAGTTCTTTAACATGAGCGTCATAGAGCACTAGAATGGGCTGCCTGGAGACATGGTGGAGGCCCCATCCCTGGAGTCATTCAAGGACAGGCTCGATGAGGCTCTGAGTAACCTGACCTAGGTAGATGTCCCTACTTGTGTAGGAAGGTTGGACTAGATGACCTGTAGAGGTCCCTTCCAGCATGAAACATTCTATGATTCTATGATTCTAAGTACCAAATGGACAAGTTACATTGCCTACTTTAGCTCAGTAATACATTATAGCATAGAAGAAAATCTACATTTGACCTGTACGATTGCAATTTCTATTAGAAGTAAAAAAATAAACAAAAAACACAATGAAGAAAAATAAAGATGTTAAACTTGGCTATCTGCCTGCATGAAAATACAACACGTAAAGGAAGTCTTCAGTGACCTACTTATAACCTAGTACTATATATAACTTAGAAACCCTGTTGACTATAAACAGTGAAGAATCCAATAAACTGCGAGACTGAACACTTGACAGTGTCAACTGCTGTCTAAGACAGCTTAGAACACTGCAACATGGGGATAATATAGAGTTGAATAAATAAACAAAAAATTTCTGAATTTCCAATTCTAGAAGATATTCTAAATTGATTTCTCATTCTCTATTAATTAATTTTACTATCAAGTTATTTTGCAAAATTAAGGGGAAAAATTACAAATATTTTAGAGTCCCTCTTTCATAAACTTTTATGTACTACTGCAAGTCAACAAGCCTTTAACCCCAGAACATATCTGTAGCATAGGCCATTTCTGTAGATGGAAATTGTATTTTATTTTCATTTTTATTTGCTCTTCCAGGATAGCTGCCTTCTGGACAACATGGTGGTTTGTCAGGTTAGACACAGCTCATTGAAATGAAGTTCATTAAGAAGTTCAGAGAATCAACCATGTATTATTTTTTAACAGAGTTGATTCTGACTTAAGGTAAAATTCAAATCAGCTTTACAAGTATAATCAGAGACATGCAGGCATCAGCTTTTGTTCTACGTGTTATTACATGGGATGTAACTATGGTCGTGAGTATATGTAAGAAATGAGTTAAAAACTAGTAAAAATGGCTAAATTTACTATTCTACATCATGTAGATCCCTTCTAGGGTATACTTTTTAGAATGCATCACTATTTTTCTACATAGAAAAATACGCACTGAAAAGACTTGTACATTTACCTTTTATGTACCTGTCTCTTATCCTTGCAAATGGCAATGTGAATGTACAAATCCCATTACAAATCAGAGCTAAACTACTATAGCCTCATAACACAAAAACTGCAGAATCCAGTAGCACTCATAGTGTTCATAATCAAAGGTGCATCTGAATGAATAGAAAGTTTGATTAGGCATCTTTAAAAACAGTTTGGTACCCGAACTGCATAGCGTCTTACTGATAGAGTGTACTGAGGTTTTTACGCATGATGTGCTACAAAAGGCAATTTGTCAGCAATGAGTAAGAACAGAACCCTTAGGTTCAATTGGAAACACTCCAAAGAACTGACTGGATTCTAGGGAGAGATTAATGATTATCACCTCCTTTGTTATTGCTCAGACAAGTTAAGGTGTTTACTTTTTCTTAACCCTTTGGAATGAGGCTGACAGAAGCAGGATTTCACTGTTTCAGCCATCTGCTGAAATGCCTTTAATGAAGCATGAAAGAGTTAATTCGCACATTTTTCTTGCTATTGAAGTTAAGGTCAAAGGAAATCACTTCAGACTGGAGAAACTTTTACTTGTTCCCTTCTGCATGAGGTAAGTAAGGTTTCATTGAGGTACATCAGAACTGGAACAACTGCCGTATTCATGGACATGCACAAGGCTTGAGTCACTCTGTGACATGTTCACACCTGAATAGTTTAAATGTTATATCATAAAATGTTTACTCATTGACATGAATACAATAATAAATGGGTAAAAAAAGGGTTGATTAACATGACTCTAGTTCCTATGGTGCAAAAGAGACAAATTCTCTGTATGACATGTTTTCCATAAGTAATTCTATCAGCACTTGCTCTAAATGATCATGAAATGACTAAAGAATCATTTAGCTTCAGGATGGTATTTCTTGAAAAATTCTTCTTGGAAAATTGGAACTTTACATGTGGAAAGATCACCATTAACAAGAATATTCATCAACTTCAATTTTCAAGTACTATGTCAGAAAATATCTCACTGAGAATTTCCAGTGAAGTACTTTGTTTCATTTCAAAATGCGTATTCACCATACCCAAAACTACTTGGAGAAGTATATCACCATACATAAAACGTTTGTCACGAAAGTGTTCTCAGATTTTCTAATTTGGACAATGTCAGACTGCTCATAGAAATACACCAAATACTCTTATCCATAACTTTAGAACAGAGATGTAGAGCTATGAAAGATATAAAAGATGTACATTTACAGTTTTGAATGTAAATATACATTTTAATTATTTATTTACGATGTTATTTATGCAAATTATAATTGTAAAAGAAATGAAATTAAAGTAATCCACTCCAGACTTCACAGAAATTTGAAGAATCAATCTTTGCTTGAATAACCTAGAGAATAAAAATGAAACTGTCCCTTTCAAAGAATTCCAGAATTTTTGACCTGGAAATATTTTGTAAATGTCAAAAGATCAGGGTAGTAAAGAAAAAACTTCCTGTGCAGTTCCAGCATATCTCTAATGTTTCTAGTTATGTCTGAAGTTTGAAATCTTTTTGTTCCTATGGAGAGTTTTTATAATTACTGCCAAGGCGTAATCTTACTTTCTTGTTCAGTCAGCATTCAGAAAATATTAACTCACTTCCACTCTAGAGAACTTATTTGATGTTTATTTAAGCAGTTGACTTAATTCAGCAACATTTCCATTAAAGATAAAGTCCTTAGACAGTCTCTCTCTCAATAACATGCACAGAAAGCAAGAGGAAGAACACAATGAGAGGAAGAGATAAGTGTACTAAGAATTTCCATTTCCAGAAGGGTGTTACGAAAGACACTGATTAATCTCACATGTCTGAAGTGACAATGTGCAAAGACATGATTTCTTAACATTGATAGAAACTGTCAACCAATAGGACACTTAAGTAACCGTTTTCTGGTGCTCAAGCATTAACCAACATACTGCTGCGTGGGGATGGAAAATAAGTATGTTCATCTAAAGAAACATAGCTCCATGTGAACAATTCTTTTGGGGAGGAAAATGTCTTGAAATAAATAATGATACTGTAGTTTCTTCATATTGGCCAGAATGTGAAAAAAACACAGTCGCAGAAGTGCAAGACACCACATTCCACTGTAGGATGTCTTTTTAGTTAAACGCATACATAAAGACAGTCTTTAAAGTCCTTGTAATGAATATGAGACCTTACCCTTCCTACAATCAGGGAAGAAGAGAGAGGAATTTGATCTGAGATTGTGACACCTAAAGTTTGTTTTCATGTGTTAAGGGTGGCATTCAATGCCTTGAACCTGGGGATCACTGCCATTGTAGATGCCTGACTGTATCTTGCCTCAACTATGCCCAACCTTTTCATATACACTGCAGTATCCAAGACTGCAAAAGGAGCTGGAAGATACAAGCCAGTATCTACAGGAGACCTGTGCCTTCTGGATTGCAAATAACAAGCAAAGAATGGGACTCTAACATGCTTGAAATGATATTAGGTACCTATGTTTAGCTATCTGAATCCTAGTTTAGTTTTCTGAGTTCATGTTATAAAGAACTTTCACTGCAACAGATTCCTAGTGGCATCTCTCTAGGCTACCTAACTCTCTCTTTAGGCTCCATTAGGTGGATTAACTCGATCTGCACTTACTGTGACAGGAGGTAACAGCCTCCTAAATTTAGAGATAGTAATCCTTAAGTGAATTCCACCCAGTTAAAAGAACTACAGTGAACCTGAGGAAGACAACAAGAAAACCCAAAAGCCGATCCAATGTCCAAAGTTCCTGCCATTTCTTCACTGAACTTTGCACTAAAAAATGTGCACCTGTGCATCCACTTGTGATTTCAAAGTCTTTTAAACAATTGTAATAATGCTACAAAGTTAAAAGTTTCAAATATAATTTAAAATAAGAATAGACAGAATCCAGGAATGCTCCTACAAATGATGACAGAAAATAGGTGGCAGATCTAAAATGCAATCTCAGAGGCCATATTAGTCTTTAGTCTAAAAAGTGTTTACCTTTCTTCTTCTATTTCTACTTATTAAGAAGTAGAGAAAAACTTGTTAGAAACATGATGTAAGTTGCTGAAAAAAACTCCTACAAGTACTTCTATACAAGGATTCACACAAGTCCAGTGAACACAATCACTATATGGTGCTTAACAAACAAGCACTCATTAGCTAAGCTCATCTAACTATCAGTATGTGCACTTTCAGCCCATCCCACTGCAAATTAAAACACAATAGTTTATTGTGATTACTTCCACTGATGTTCAGTCTGACTCATTTTAATACACAACGAGGTAAGCTGAGAATACACATAAGCGATCATTTACCGTGGCTTAGCTTCCAGTGTAGCCACAAAACCTGACTGAGTGTTCCTTTCCATTCTGTCTGAATTTTAAAACATGTGATACATTCATATTTCACATCACATTTGTAATAATTTAAGTTATCAGTTAATACTGCTCAAATGGCATGAGCTAACTCATTAAAATGTGATACTGATTTCTTTGCTGCCATTTCACTGTGGACATTTAATACGGGTAGGTAACACAGTTCAGCTGTCCACGAGTTTGTCAAGCTGCTACAATTCAACTCATATCTGATCATATGCTTGAGCACATTTTAGAACTTCATCTAAAATAACTTAGTCTTTTACTAAGCAATTACTTTAAATAAATTGAAGAAGGAAAAGAATTGGCCAAGTGAAAAAATAAAATTAAATATGAGAAATATGGTGTGCTGCATCACAAACACTGTTCTGTGATGGAATTGTAATCAAACAAGTGCATGCTGATGACCTGTAGCAAGAAGACTTAGCTGTCAAGCTCCTTGAGGTACCCACAGCTTTAATTAATATAGCTACTGAGCCTAGGTGGCTGAGGATCAATACATACTTTTTTGTACCGATAGAGCTACTGGCTGACGTTATAGGTCATAAAACGCTTTAAAAACAACAGCAAGGGGATTCTGTATTTGGAAAAGGATATGATCTCATGAAGCATCTCTGTTAAACACTGGTAATAAATGTCAACATACAAAAGCAGCAGAGAGGTCCACTTTACTTGCACACAGGTATTTTTTTTTGGCATTTCAGCATCAACAGATGTCATGAGGTAAGGAAGCATGTGGCATCAATGTGGCAATTCTATCTTAGAGCAACGATAGTCTGCAAAAGAGCTTTTGTAACTGCCTAAACCCACGTTCACTTGGCACCTGTAAGCTAGTGTAATGGTCTGACCAACTTCTGAGTAGGAATACTGCCATGATAACAGATGGATAAAAGTGTAGGCAGCAATAGGAGCATGTACCAGCATCCAGTGTATTTACTGAGACTTGAAAAACCCAGCCAGGAATGACTCAAGTGACTGAAATAAAAGCCTGTGGCCAAGATGGTTTGCCAATGGTAATTCAGCTCTTGACTCAGTTAGCATTTCAAAGTACATTCATTTTGCCATTTCTAAGTTAGGGATAACAAAGAAGGAAAATAGGCTGTATAGTAAATCTGGGGTACCTTCAGTTTTCAGTCTTACCTGACATAAGGGGGTCTGTGCAAGTCTGCATAGGCATTGACCAAGCATCTTCTGATTCTGCTGGTGGATCTGGGACTACTGCCGTGGCTATGCCATACAAGACTGGGACAGCCTTGATTTACAAGATTCCTTAGGGCGAGTAGTGCTATTTTATCTGCACTTTTGTCATCAGTGTAATTGCTGAGCTTGCCCCTATTGTGCTACAGATGAGGAAGGCAGGTTGCTATTTTCAGAATTCTGTGAAAAGATATTTGAATCCTTTCACAAAGCAGTTTTTGACCCCATTATGTAAAGGCTTTTCAGACTAGCAGGAGAAAGCCTCTAATAGCTCCTGTGAGCCACAACTGGCTGGAATGTCAATAGGGTGAAGGGGTTTCTACTCAGATTTTCACAGCATCATCATAGGAAACTGTTACATAAAATTTTCCTGACTCTTGCATTCAAGTTTTCAACATTAAATTGAACAGGACTGTACAGACATATATCAATCGATTAAGCTTAAAAGGACCCAAGCAAAAGAAAACACCTCCTCAGCAATGTCTGCTCAGAGGGCAGGCAGCTGTGAGGTTATCTCTGCACAGGGAAAGTGCTTGCTTTTTTCCTGGCAAATGCAGATCACTGTTCCATTACATGAAGGAAATCAGGAAGCTGGTCTCCTTCCATAGTTATGAGTCTGACAGCAGTATATGAAAAAAACAGGGAATGAATGCCGCCCTGAAAATAGAACTTGCAGAAATTAAATTTGTGTGTACCTCAGCATACAATGCATCTGGAATTAAGTTTCTACTAGACCATATCCAGAACTCTACAACACAATAAAATAGAGAGGCTTGGGATAGAGAAAAGAAGAGCAAAACCTTTTTTTATTACAACCCTTTTACCAAGTAGTGTCCTCAAAGAACATACAGGACATTTATTAAACAAACTTGCCTTCCAGGAAGTTGTTACACTACAGCACGAGCTCACCATTTCTTGTAACAATAAAGATATGACACATGACATGATACAACCAAATAACATATTTTAGTGTCAAGTCTTAAAATGCCCTGCTGCGAACTTGGAAAAAGCTCCTGTCTCCTAGTACTTGAAATAAGAGGCTTTATATAGCTCCTGTCTGCTAGTACTTAAATAAAGACTTCATATAATGCTGTAACTAGACTTTTATGCCCGCTATGATCAAAAGCTGCCTTCTCTGACACGGGCTAATATATATATATGTAAAAGAAATAGAATATATGCATGCTATTTACTATCTAGACTCAGAAACAGGCTGTTTTCAAAATAATATCAGCATCATGCTTTTGGGGCTGTTTCAAGGGTTTGACTGACTGAAGTTGAAGAAGGAGAAAGTAGTATTGACAGATGTTATTAGGGTAATGGCTGCACTTGATGCTCTTTTCCAACCTAAATGATTTTATGATTCTATGATATCTTCCCATATAAAATTACTCAATACATTAAATAAAAATCAGTAAGATCCTGTTATATTGCTTATGAGTATTATAACACAGAGCTCAGAAGAACCACTACCTGTGAAGTACTACAATAAGGGAACACATTATTGAAGACACAGAGCAGTAACACTTGACACCAAGTGACAAAACAGTTACCAAGCCTTGTAGCTTTCTAGAAAGGCTACATGTTTCATCATAGTCTGGAAAAGAGGGAGAGAGGGACCAGAGTGAGTAACTGTGTGAAAATTAAGAATGCCTCTTCTTTACAGGGAGCAGCCTGGTCAATCCAGGTTGATTTAACGAAGTTCTCTCACTCTAAGGAAACTTTTAGAGAGCATAGATTAGCCAAGAACGTCTGCCATGGACAGCAGTTTGCAATGCTCGGGTATTTGATCTGTGTCTGCAAGGCAGTAGCACCCACCAAGCATTACAAGCCCATATGTTAGCTGAAATACTGTTGCGATATCCAGGAGTTCTCCTCATGCCACTGTACCTACAAAGGGTGATTTGCAAGTGAAGGACTGCAGCAAGGATTCTGTGCAGCATGTAGGGCTCTGGGTCGAGAGGGAGCTGCTAGTTCAGTAAAACACATGCAGAATTGATTACTCTGGGATTTCTTATGAAGCAAGATTGTTTATTAAAAGGTATTCTGTTACTTAAATAAAGCAAGACATTAATAAGATCAGCCCTGTCTTGAAACGTTCCTTTCTTTCTAGTGATTACAGCATGGAGTGGCAAATTCAAAACCAAGCACATTTGTTTTGAGTACAACACATCAGCCTAATGCCAACAAGCAAAAAAACTTGTCAAATGTTGGTATTGTTTCACTTCTGTAACTCTGGGATCCTTTCCTGGATGTTAATCTGATAATGGCTCAGTAAATGCTTTCTTCCATTTACCTGATGACAGTTGCCTGTGTCCTGCAGGAAAGCCAAAAAGATGTCCTGAGGACACAGAATATGTCTAAGCTCTCCATTCAGGTTCAGGCAGATTCTGGGGTGTGCAAAGGCAAGCAGTCCAGCAAGCACCTTATGTTTTGCATTCATATGACATAGAACAAATGGTATGAGAGAGGACTAGTGACATCCGGCATGAATAGCAATTCTCTATCCTAATGAACTTTTGTCTTGCATTCCCTAGATCCTGGTGCACAGAGATGGTTGATGCACCAAAACCAAATCCATTTGATTTTGAAGTATCCATTCAGAGCCCTGAGGAACAGGTTACACTGTCAGTGGCATCATGCAGGATGGAAGATCATTTAAATCATCTAGTCCAACCAAGGTTTGCCAGACTTTTACCATTCACAGAGCTTCAGCTCACACAAAGGTGAGATAAGAGTCACCTGGCCACTAGACAAGCGTTAAAACAAATGTCCTGGCAACTTTCACTGTCCTGTGAGTCCACAACCTAGGGCTTTTTACCAGTTATGGCAAAAACAGTATTTGCTGGGCTACAAGGTATAGCTCTCTTGACTTTTGTTTCAGTTCTGAAATGATAACAGATTTAATTCTTGAGTACTGGAGGAAAAATTACTCTAACGTTTACTCGATCCAGCTAGAAGACTTTTTAAAAGATCTCTCATTGCTCCTTTTTTAATATGTCAGTCATCTCCTAAGGATGCATAGGATGAAGTAAGTCTCCATGCTGGATCGGAGAGGGAGTGGAGAGAGTCAGAAAACTCTGGACTGATCAAGTATGGGTGTTCAATACTATCACAAAATGCAATAATCATGGGCTGACAAATTTCAATCTTGAAAGAAAATATGGTCTGACCCAGACTGCAGTTTCCTCTCTTCCTAAACATGTCACTGATTGGACTCAAGGAAAGTTATTTCTTGGGCCAAGTGAGAAGTTACAGGTTCAGGATTCTATCCTTATGCACTGAGTATAGATTATTTATGCAACTGAAGTTGAGCCCCACTGTTTACTGTGTACTTATGTCTGCATCATCCCTTCACATGACATCAGAGTCAAGACTGAAATGCTAGCAGAAGCCTATGCACTAGCACTGGCCCTTAAGATCTACAAGAAAATCTACTGTGTGACTTGCTACACATTTCAAGCTACAGAGCAGGGACATGAATACTCTTCACCACACATTGCACTCCTGCTTTCTCATTTGTGAGGAACCAATCTCCCAGGGTCATCACAATCCTCACTCACTGCCGTAGAACTTGCTAGGAACTGCCAGCATGTGTCAAGCTCTGACTTCAACCATTCTTTTACAGATGTCTCTCAGCCAAGGTGGGGCTAATTGGTTGAAATACTTTAATAATTGTAGCTAGGCTATAAATAAACATAGTATTAGCACAGGCTTCTCTAATTCATTTGCAGGCAATATATAAACATATGCATGAACCTTTGAAGTCTCCTATTATTTGCCCCAGGAATGCATCAATACTTCTGATGAAATTAACCATGTCATAAACACAGGTTTTGGAGGGAGGTATACATGGTTAACATGCTGTAGGGAATGATGGGAACTGTTTTTTATAAGAATCCTCTAATTTATTTTAAAATAAAGCTTACCATTAAATATGAATACATGCTAATCCTTAACTAAAGGAATAAGGAAATAGCTTTCATTGCCTGTAATGATAGAAGACACTTTCTATTGATTTGTTCATATATTTATAAGCTATTTTATTAGCTATTCAACATTCTTTGCCTGTAACATTCAATGTTCCTGAGGAAATTTTTCAGGGAGGAGTACTTCATTGGCATGGAAAAACAGAAGAAGAAAACTGGATAAATTAAAGAGAGAATAGTGAAGTAAAAGAAATAATAAATAATAATAAGTAATAAACAACACCCAATATCAGTTAATCCTATTAACTTGAACAGTTAACCAAGGCTGAAGAAACTCAGTAGTATCTATGGTTACACTGCCTACAAACCACTTGGTTACAGCTGGCAATTGCAATATAATAAAACAAGAAATTATGGTGGCAAGTCATCAGGGAGAACTCTGAATTTTTGTTTGGCTTATGTTTGGCTCTTTCTTGACAGCAGATGGAATTAAGATCATTTTGTTGCTGTGACTTTGATTTGGTCTTAAGAGGCCATTTCTGTATCCTTAAATTTAGCCCTCTGTATACTAAAGCATATGCTACACTGCCCACAAGACATAATTAATCTAAAATATACACAGCCCCTAATCAGTGCTCACATAGTCTTTCAGTAGACAGAAATCATTATTGGATATTACATACAATTTTGAGAAGAATACTGCTTCTGAAGAATGCCAGATGTTCCTTTCTACAGCTACTGCTTCAGTTTAACTGCATACAAATATCATATGCTGTGAAGTAAACGTTTTAAAATGTAATAAAGGGTTACACAGATAGATAGATAGATAGATAGACAGACAGACAGATGATAGATAGATAGATAGATAGATAGATAGATAGATAGATAGATAGATAGATAGATAGATGTCCGAGGTAAATGGAAGAGAGGAACATGCCCTTGTGACCTCCTTTGGAACTTGTGTAATAAATTTACTTCTGCCTAACTCCAGATCAACAAAAAGTATAAGCATATCCTGCTCAAGTACCCCCTTTTTTTTGTGCTAAGAACACGAGGCAAAATCCTTAGAAACTAGCGCCATTCCTCATGTTTTCCATATATTTGAGCATTACCGAGAACTACTAAGGCAGAACAGAACTATATGTTACTGAACATAGAGTGAAAAAAAGGCCATGTCTGCTGTTTTTTTCCAAGTTCTACTAATAAAAAGGAGAAAATAAACATCTCATTGTATATACCAAATAAATAAATCTATATAGAGATACAGCAATATATACCTATACATACTTATAGATGTATGTATACAGACCAACACATAGTTTTATTTTCTTAGTCATAATAGGAAATACAAATTAAGCATAACATTAAAGATTCTTGTATGTATTTCTTGAACCACAACAGCATGAGGCCAATTTGCCTTTGTAGCCAAGAAAATGTGAGCTCAGAGAAGCTTTTCTTGAACTTGTAGCTTTCACAAAGAATTTCTTCAAGTGGTTTCTATAGTGTGAAGCCCTCTCTTAATGCTTGTGAGACCCCTGTGGCTCTGTCAGATCTGAAATTGCCCCAACATTCAAAAGTTACTAAGGTCTGAGGCTTTCTTATTCCATTTTAAAGAAGAAAGTGGTGAAGCCCTGAATGCCACTTGAACTACTTTCCACACCTGCATAAATCTGTTCCAGTTTTTTCTTTAATTCTACAGTATGTAAAATGACAGGGGAGCCATAAGCAAAGAAAAGAGTTTCTATTACGGTCTAAATCAAGATACTTCATTATACTGCAAACTAATTATTCATATTCTGAGACTGTGATGGTTTGTGTTTTCCTGTTTATTTAAAATAATTTGCAGCAAAATTAATTGTTTCAAGTTAAATGTGATTTCAGTGCATTTATCAGATGTATTCATAACACGATCAGCTAAAATGAATTAGAATACTACGCTGTCTGTTGCTTGGGCCTTTTCATGTTTTGGCTCAAAATCTGCATATAGGTGTGCAAACTACAGTGGACCCACTCGTAACTTTTACCAGGGAAATGGTTTACAGCAGTTCTTAAGCCCCTGCATTTAATATTTTGATCTGATTGTGCTATTCCTGACACCTTCATTCAGCAGATCCTGGACCTCCTCTTTGACATCATAAAGTTGAGTCTATTCAGCTGATCATACTCATAATTCAATTTTCCCGCTCTGCCACAAACTTTCCCTGTTAACACCTTTGAAACAATTCTGAATGATACTGGCATTCTAGCTCTAATAAATCTCATAACCTGGCTGCTGTTGTCAACTCAAGAGCTTCCTGTAGATGTTTAAATTCAAATAATGCTTCACAGAAACAGCATCCTCTATCACCAAACTGCACCATAAGGTAGGATGCAAAGCTCTTTGAGCATAAGCCAATCCTTTATGCAGTTTTATCTATCTATCTATCTATCTATCTGTCTATCTATCTATCTATCTATCTATCTATCTATCTCTCTCCTTAAAAAGATTGCTAAAATATTTAGGTAAGGAAATCTGATAGCCTTCCAAACTCTTATTTCCTAATATATGAATATATTTGTAACCAGATGAAAATTTTTCCTAATGTACTGAGTCCCTTATTACCCTTTCCTATGGCACTAGGTGGGATTTCTCCAGAATAATCTTCTACATATTGGATGACAGCTCTTATGTCTCCATACAGTCTTCTCTATTTTTGAGAAATTAAGCCTAATTATTTTAATCTTTTTTCACAGGCCATTCACAATTGTGCTCTCACTGGTCTATAACTCTCTTAAAGCAGACATCCTCAAAAAGGGGACATAAAATTATAGCTGGGATCTTAATAGCAGTGAACACAGATGAAATAAAAGCCTCCACATAAAGGAGGCTATTAAGCCTCCTGTTAATTTAGCAAAGAGTTAGATTTGTCTCCTTTGAAATCACACTGTTAATTTATATGGAATTCATCATGCATTATAACCTTCAGACGTTTTTCTGCCTTACTGATATCCAATGATTTTTTTTTTTCATGCATTTGTTATATTGCTTCCTATTAAAAGTAGTTTTGCTCTTGTCTTTACTGGATTTATCTTGTTGGTTTTAAACATCATCCCATTTGTAGCTGTATTAGAAATTCCAATCCTGCTTTCCACAGTATTTGCAATTCTTAGCCTTACTTCATCTCAGGTTTCATATCTGTACCCTCTCTATCAAACATCAATAATGAAAATACCGGTATCTCACTGAAAGTATCCCAGGCTATAAATTATGCTGAGGCTTCTTCTTTTCCTGTCCTCCATAGAGCCTCGAAATAATCACAGATCAAAGACTATTTTGGATGGATCTTTAAGTACTCTCATCAAATGTTTCATAATGACCCACTAAATGAAAAACTTCCCCTTTTCCTAATAGTGTCTAGCCTAGTCTAGTTTTATTCATACCGAAAATTAGCTCTTGAAAAAAATTTTAAAAAGCTATTGAGCTTCTGTTTACCATACTTGTAGAAAGGACAATGAGAATTATGTACATAGATTGCTCAATAAACATCAGGCAAAAGTGAAAGGACTTTTCAGTGATTATTAAAAACAACACAACCTAGCATTGCAAAGCTCTGCAATTTCATGTTTCTCTATTTTTGTGATTCCCATAAAGTCTGATGGCTGCTTATTCCCACTCCTTCCCAGAAGACTGCGTAATTATAAACTCTTGATCATGGGCTGTGGTTTCATCTATATTTCTCTGGCAGAAGTACCAGCCCCAAAAGCCTCTTGCCTTCTCATTTGTTTACTCCGATGTAAACAGACGTGAATCTCACTTGTGAGAACAAATATGGCAAAAATCAGGTATTTCTCAGCTTGATTTTTATTGAGGAAACTTTCCAGGTCATCTCATTGCCACACATTTAGTTGGACTAATACAATTCAAAGGGTGGATATGGGGCAGGAATGAGCAACAGTGAACAAACGCCACTTAAATCACTGTAAGCAACGTTGCCATCAAATATAAACCCCTTCCCTTGTTTAGCAGTTCAGTTCTGGAAACAGCACATTTACAAGAACTGCACTTGATTCAGCAAGGTTTCCTTCACAGCCCGTGAAGAAAAATAGGCATTTCTAGGTCACAATTGTTATCACTGGAAAAGAGGCATACAGAGAAGGTCAAACTAATACATCTTAAAAAGTACCTATTTCTTTCTATTCGTATCATGATTGATCTGAAGTGGTTTTACAGTTGGCATGCTCATGGTGGTGTCCCCACTAGCAGTTTGAAAAGAGAGTGACAGAGCTGTATTGCAGTTTGACACAAAACATCTAAAAATATACCCTAACAAAAAATAATTTTTAAAAAAAGTTATATTCTTATGCATGTAGTTCTAGAACTTTCCAAGTCTATGCATTTTTATTCATTTTTTAACACTTCTCTCTGAAGCTGCGTATCATCAATACTTTGTTTCTTCAGTCACTGGTTAAATTATTTCAAAATCTCACTGATTTATGCCATTTTTCAGTTGTTAGCAGTGCTTTAAGTGAACAATTTACTATTTATATAATCCAATTTTTTGCCAAACTACTGCATATAAACATAATGCATTTAAGACAATTAAATTCTAAGCATTCAGTATGGTTCAGTTCAGTTCATTGGCCTCGGTGGCTATTCAACTAATAGATTCCTATGCACATGAATTAAAATAAAAAAACAAAATCATAGTTAAATAGATTAGAGCAGTGATTTTCAAATCTACATCTATCTCAAAAACCTTTTCTCAGCTACAGAACAAACTAACTTTTCAGGATTGCATCCAAAACCACAGAGAGAATAAGACAAAATGACTCTTTTTTTTCCCCTGTTAATACAATATTCCTTGTGTTTTTATCAACAAGAAAATCCTGCAGCTGCTGTTTTAGAAAGTATAAATGTAGCAAATAGCAGAGCTAGTAAAAAAACTAAAAACAGGTAAGTATTGTCCTCTAAATATAAAAGTTTCGTGCAAGGAACTTCTAAACTACGCTGCTTTATTATGAAAAGTATTTTTTTCAAAGGGAAATTCTGTTATTTCTGTCCACTTAAATTAAGTATTTTATTTCATAGCTTGTCTGACTTGGTATGAGCTGAGGGTGGGAATTTCAGTATCATGATGCTCGCAATTATATTCTCTCTTTTAATCCCATATTGTGGAAACTGATAACTTCAATTCTTCACATAACATAAAATTTTAATTATTTTTATTCTATGTCAACAGCTTTCTTTTTTATTTTTCTTGGCACTGAATTATCACACTTGATCTACTGCAGTCTCTTGGATGAATTCTAATTAATTCAGATGCCTCATTCCTTACCTCTATCAGCTAGTCTCATGGGCTGGACTTCCTTCATAATGACAGTGCTTACCACAGCTTCTCTTTGAAGTCCCATTGCATGTACCTTATAGGAAATATATTCCTAGGGGAGATCATAACACAGAGGTAATTTGCAAACCATTAGGAACTTCCATGAAAACCTAATCTTTGACAAGGTTGACTGAAATCTGAGAGTAAAAGGAAAGCACTAGTAATCTGAATACCAAATCAGAGACATTTGACATGTGACAGGATTCAGGGACCAACTCATCTTCCTCTCTAGTTTCTCTAGTTCATAATAATTATTGTTTGAATTCCAGGTTTTTCAACACATGTATTCTTTGGTATAAATAGCATCCATATAAATTTCCTTTTCCCAAACCCACTACCTCTCATTATGATAAGCACCCAAGAAGTCTGAGATACTCTCTCTGCTGTGAGAATTTCAACAGAGTAGAATAACAAGTGCATCACATGAAATCAATTATTCAGCTTCTAGTGCCATTCTTGTATTACATTATTGAATTACTTTTCCATGCAATGTATATACTTCTCTATGTTCAGTACTTTATGTGCCCTTTCATCCCATTTGATATGTATCCCAGCATGTCGGCTTCAGTAAAATGCACAGTAGAGAGGAACTTACTAAATGGTACATAGATACGCAGGCTGGGTTTGAGTTTCCGTTTAGAACTACCTGTTGTAATGGTATATCCAAAACAACAGTCATCCCCATAAAAATCACAGTTTTTCTGGTTATTCTTAATGCCTCTAATGGAATAAGAGGAATTTTCCAGAATCTCTTAAGTAGAAAAAAACCTATGTTCTTTTTCACTACCTCATCATGTTTGACTATGGGGAGGGAAGGGGTGAATAGTCATAACTGGACTTAAAACAATTTTGTACAGCATCATTATGGTAACAAACAGATCTATTTCTGCATCTGGAGCAGCAGACATTCACGCCCAAATTTAAAACAAAGAGATAAATACCTAATTACTAATTCCATGCAGTTACTAATCCTACACTCTACTACATTTCACCACGGCACAGTGCTGGAGATGTTCACTACTACCCATGCTTGCAGTGGGAAATCAAACCAAACCCAATCCAAAATGGGGGCAGTTCCCATAATGTGATGCGCCAGCAGCTATGAAGGCCGGGGTATGAAGTAATCAGTGCTGTAGCATCACCACTCCAGGATGGCCACTTGCAAGGGTGGAAACTGATTGAAGAACAGTTCTGGTACAACACAGCTGTGGCTCACCTTACTCCAAAGTCTGCCTCTGTCTTCCTCCTCCTAAGAATGTAAGTCTTGGGCCCATAATCTATTTCTTTATTACTAAAGTTTAATTAAGATTAAAATTAATAAAGATTAATTTATAAAAACAACTTCTAAATGTTTGTGAAGCAGCAAGTTAAATTGAATCCTGCTGAAATAATAATTACTGTGTTCCCTCTTTTACCTGCTGATGAATGGGAACTCTGCTGCAACCAAAAGGCATCTTATTTTAGAGTAAATCCTATTTTTCTGAAAAACAAAAGCTAAAGGGATGCTAGGATTTCTAATACCCATAAAATTAAATCAACTTCAAGTAATTTTAATTTTAATGAACAGGCTTCTAAACAAAGGTGAAATTGTAAATATGAGTAAGTGTAGCATTCTCTGAAGAGCTTAGTGATATTCTGTCTATGCCAGTGTAAAAACAGAATCAGCTTTTAAAAGAATGTCTCTATTTTTCAAGCTTTATTTTAATGTAGAAAATGCAATTTTAACCTTAAAAGAACAAAGTAACATGAGGAACAAGAGATTCTAAACCGGAATTTTAACATGTCTAATGCAAATTTTGTAAAGTTACATTAGATCAACAAAGGCTACAGGTAAGAAGCTAAAGAATTGTGACATCAAAACAGGAAATTCAGTCACAGATTGAAGCTAAAATTCTGAGAAGTATTAAATGAAGATAAAATGGTGTTATATTCAGTACTTGCAAATGGAAACCTAAAAAAACAATTTTATGGTAGCTAGCTATTCAGGAGGAAACATGAATTCAGATTATAAACTAGGCATTAAGCATGTGAAAATTACACAGCAAATACGACAGAAAAAAAAAATTAAAATTGGAACTGAAATTGATAGTTAGAGTTGGATCTAGGATTCAGCAGCCTGGTTGAATGGGTAACCTCATAACAAGTGACCAAATAAACATCCTACATTTCCTACTATTTGACCTGTTGCTTGTAATGAAATAGTTCAACTTCCATAATATCAATAAGAAAAAAAGTAGCAGAAAGCAATGTCAAATCTAAGCCAAACTAAAATCACAGTAACTGGAGAATATCAGTATCTGTGACAATAGATAATATTGACACTATTTGGCAAGTCCACTGTGATTACTGTAGAAAATCTGTCCTTACTGTTGCTGCAAAATGACATAATAAAATAAAGAGATCAAATGAATAACTTGGATGGTTAAAAATATTAAGTCTGAAGACTATGAAGTCTAAATAAATCAGCCTCTGTTAAGCAGGTGAAAAAGCACAAGACAGATGTTTCAGAAGCAACTTAAAATTTTATGAATATGAGCCTTATCTTAGATTCTAAGATCTTAGATTATCTAGACACATAAGCCACCTAGGTATCATTAATATATTTTCTATATCTTAATCTCATTGAAGTGCATTCATTCACTGCTTTATGTACATTCAGAAACAGAGGCTGGAACATACTTTTTTTCCCCTTGGGATAAGTAGTAAAAAAATATAGAAAAGCAGCATGTATTAAAGTGCAGGGTTTGAGTTACACGCCAGAGTTGAGTTATCGCCAGAAAAGGATTAAGGAAAACAAACAGGAACAAGAAAACACATTTACATTTTGTATTTCTGTGCATATGAAAACTGCAGGAAGTGGCAAGTAGCAACTAATTGGAATGCAACGTGTTGTTTTAGTAACCTGCAATAGGAATAAATAAAAGAGTCACCTCTTTGTGCCATTCCTGGCTTACGTGATTTTTATTCAGGATATTTTTCTCTTGGATGATGAAGTTTGGACTAAGACTGCCAGATCAAGGGTCCATTTTCAGTGAGTGAGCCAGCTGAACGTTTGGGAAGCCTGATCCAGGTCATGATTTGTCAAAAGTTTATGAATGAAACAGGTTTGTCAAATATTCTTAACTACTTCCTAATGAAATAAACACAAGATTTGTTGCTAACTCCCAAGTACTCCCAAACCTATGGGAGGAAAAGGCAAAAGTGAGAGCAGCTAAGAGTAAGATCATGGTAAGTATAGAGAAACAGGGTCCATTTAAAAAGAAAAAAAATACATAATTAATATGGGTAGCCTAATACAGTTTTTAGGAAAGTTTCAGCATATGCATTCAGAAAAGCTATTGCAGAGACACAAAATCATACTCCTTAAATATCTAAAAAGATAGGAAATAGTAAACACATTTCAGAATCCAAGTTTAAAGAGGTATATATTGTATTTCAAGATAACAATAAATGACCATAAGAAAGAAAAAAATAGGGATCCATCTGCTTAACAGCTTTTATATTGTGGATGAACTTAAATCACCACTGTTCTGATCTTATTCTGGGTTTACTCCTCATGTGTATTTGGCTAATTGTCTTGGCTGATGTATAGAAAAAGCTGGCATAGATTTCAGAACATTTTTTTTTAAAAGGAGAAACCATTCATCTCTGGTAGCGTGAATGAACAACATTGTGCTGTCTACACCAATGGCTCTCAGACTTCTTGCACTAAGACTTTCATCTCTAAACATTTTCTGTCAATCACCTTACACCTTCTTATCAAATTTAAACACAGCACAGACAACGCAAAGAAGGAAAAAGATATGGGTCCAAAGATCTGTTACAAGACCTCTCCCAGCATGGACTGCTCTCCATCGAACAAAGTGTCTCTAGATTCAGATTGTAAGCATTGGTTCACAGATCTAAAGCTGAGCAGTGCATGAATGAAGGCACGGCTCCTGTCTGTAGGCTTGCCTGAGACTTAAAGATTGGCCCTTATCAAAGAATCATAGAAGCATAGAATGGTTTGGGTTGGAAGGGATCCCAAAGATCATCTAGTTCCATCCCCCCTGCCATGGCAGGGACACCTCCCATGAGACCAGGTTGCTCAAGGCCCCATGCAATCTGGTCTTGAACACCTCCAGGGACAGATTATCCACAACCCCCCTGGGCAACCTGCTCCAGTGTCTCACCACCCTCAGAGTGAAGAATTTCCTCTTAATTTCCAATCTAAATCTACTCTCTTCCAGTTTGAACCATTACCTCTTGTCCTATCACTACAGGCCTTTGTAAAAAGTCCCTCCTCAGTCTTCTTGCAGGCCCCCTTCGGATATCGGAAGGCCGCAATGAAGTCTCCCCAGAACCTCCTCTTCTCATTTGTTTCTATCTGCTTGCTCCTAGTTTGGCTTACTGTTGTCTTCTATGAAGGATGGTGCTAATATCATATCGCTCCATATTATGAATCACAGATAAGCATATGGCCATTTATTTTCCCGTTACCCATTTCTGTTTCGTTCAATGAATAAGGAAATTTACAGGCATGCATGCTTCTTCTGTATAGACTGGAGGACACACCAGGGAAAAGTGCTGCGTGTACACACACAGAACCTCATCATCATTAGCTTACTGGGTAGCAGCCAACTTAATCATCAAACCACTTGGCTTTACATCTCTTTTTAATACTCTATATGGAACAATAAAACAGCAAGACAATTGGAACAGATAGCTAATGGTTACTTTTTCTTTTGGTCTAGCAGATTTACAACTACATTTAGAAAATGTCTGTGGATCCCTAAAGACCCTCAAATGGCACAAGATGCCTTTGTTGGGAGATCCTCACCAGTGGAGTGCAGAGAGCAAATTACTTGATAGGATGGTAGGTGTCTATCCTAGAATGGGCTAAAGAACTTGCCAAAGTTTGCTGAACTGTGTTAACTAGATGTGTATTGACTATAACAAAAACTTAGAGATCTTCTCTAAGTATATGTGAAACACAGATCTATTTTTACATGAACATTCTAAGCCAGCATCTAACATTATGTTAGAGTATTGTGTCCAGTTCTGGAGCCCCCAGCACAAGAAAAATGTGGACATATTGGAGCGTGTCCAGACGAGAGCCACCAGAATGATCAGGGGAATGGAGCATCTCTCCTATGAAGACAGGCTGAGGGAGTTGCGGCTGTTCAGCCTGGAGAAGAGAAGGCTCCAGGGGGACCTTATACTGACCTTCCAGTACCTGAAGGGGGCCTACAGGAAGGCAGGAGAAGGTCTATTCACAAGGGTTTGTAGTGACAGGACAAGGACCAACGGTTTCAAGCTAGGAAAAGATAGATTTAGGATGGATATCAGAAAAAAGTTCTTTAACATGAGCGTCATAGAGCACTAGAATGGGCTGCCTGGAGACATGGTGGAGGCCCCATCCCTGGAGTCATTCAAGGTCAGGCTTGATGAGGCTCTGAGCAACCTGACCTAGGTAGATGCCCCTACTTGTGTAGGGAGGTTGGACTGGATGACCTCTGGAGGTCCCTTCCAGCCTAAAACATTCTATGATTCTCTGATTACACATCTCAATCTGGACATTGAACTGGATCTCATCCTATGCACCGCTGTAGTAAGAAACACCACAAGAGGGCAGGGGTCCTCAAACTTTTTAAACAGGGGGTCGGTTCACTGTCCCTCAGACACTGTCGGGGGCCGGACTATAGTTTGGAAAAAAATGAATGAATTCCTATGCACACTGCACATATTTTATTTGTAGTAGAGCACAAAAAAACAGGAAAAAGAATGCCGTATCCGGCCCGCGGGCCGTAGTTTGAGGACCCCTGCAAGAGGGGAATGAGGCAGCCAACTTGTTGGTTAGTCCTGCAGAAACCGGCTTGCTCTCTGTTGCCTTCACAGCATACAGAGAGGTAGAAAGTATTAAAAAAACAAAACAAAACAAAACAAAGCACTGCATTTTAATGTCTAATGAGAATCAGCAAATTTGAGTAATAAAAGCAAAAAAGCTGTCAAAATTAAAAGCTCTCTGAAGCATATTTTCCAGGGTATCCAGTTGGAAAAATGCTCCAAGCTGTTTTCTTCCATATTAATATAACTAGTCACAAGGAGGATAAGCAATGGAAATAGTATGTAAACATAGATCCAGACACAAAATAAATTGCCAGGTTTTACAGAACATCTCTCTTAGATGAGCATTCCATAACAGAAGAACAGCATCCGTGACCACGTCTCAGATTTAAAAGAAAAGGCTGGGCACTGACCTGGGCGATCTGACCTGGCTAATAACATGGCATAAATTAGTGGCAAAGGTGGGAGTAAAAACATGCCACTTTTGGATTAGCAGTCCAATGAACAAAGCTACTATCCAGGCTCCTCTGACATGGTCCAACACTGACCCATCCTGCCACAAGACACCAGTCAGAAGAAACAACTGAAAGAAAGAAAAAACACTTCTTTTTTCACCATTAATGCTAAATGCATGAAGGTCAATGGAAGGCTGAACGCCAACTTTAACTTCTGGTTGGAAAATGTTCCTCATTGAAATGGAAATAAAAAAAAACTAATAAAATTTTCTTCACAACATTTGCCTAACGATGCACTTAGTCCTTTTCGTTTTCAAACTGCTTTGCAAACATGAACTGATTAGTAAAAGACGAAGAACAGCATTTTAACTAACAAATACGGGATGAAAATGAAACCAAAAAAACCACCTTTTTCTGCAGTTCATAGCATCAGACAAATAGAGGTGATTTTTAATTACACTGAATGTCTAGTGATTACAGATTACCATGTATCGGTGAATAAACAGCTTTATCTATTGGGCTGTAGCAGTTACTGGAAAAACAGGGAGAGCAGTCTTTTGCCCAGAAAGGTGATAGATGCCCAATCCCTGGAAACATTCAAGGTCTGGTTGGACCGGGCTCTGAGCAACATGATCTAGTTGAAGATGTCCCTGCTCACTGCAGGAGGGTCGGACTAGATGACTTTTAAAGGTCCCTTCCAACCAATTCTATGATTTGCATAATCAGTGAGAAATTTTGTGTATCGTCATCTGCTCCACTTCAAGAAAATTCTAAAAACTTAGCAGTTTTCTGATACAGTTAATTTGATTGTTTTCTCATTTTAGCAACTGATTGGAAAATTGTGGACATAGAACTATGGATCAGAATTTATGGTGCCAAAACTATATTGAAAATGCTCATTCCACTCATGAAGATATGGACCATTTTCCTGATTTGCCCCCATATATTATTTTACCTTCTACTTTTAGTAATCATTCTGGTGCCCATTTTAAGCACATGAAACCTGAGCTTCTTGAGTTTACGCCTAATACACATCGCAATTTGGCACTGCCTCACTTGGCTGACCCATTAGCTTCTGATGACCACCTAGTACAGTATGTGCCTTCTGAAAATCACTGGTAGGAAAATGAGAAGAACTGGTACAAGAGAAGAGTGCTTATAAGTGACACTCCTCTCTCTTGTTCATACAACTTTTTATCTTAATTAATCACAGTTTGCTTTTTCCTACACTGAACCTCTTTTAGCAGGGTCTCTCTCACTGTATTTTTCAGGAATTAAAGTATTTTTAGGTACTAAAATAAGATTTACATGATTTTTTCAATGAATTTTGAAAAGAAAAAAAGAAGTATTTTTCACTGCAACCCAGAACATTCCAGAAGGGATACAACACAGCAGATATTCCAGAATTTATAGTATTTTTCTGCAGCACATTACTTTAGGGCCAGAAGAAGAAAATGACACACTGAGATGGCGAATTACTGATTATTTTAGGATAGGGATAGCAGAGATAGATGTTTCCTGTATTGAACTCTCATGACACACTTCTCCACAGCATGCAGGGTCTAAACAGCATCTGAGTGAGGGGTTATAGCAGTCACTCTATAAGAACTTCACTGATTCTTCTCCTGACAGAACTAGTGGCCACATTGCTGCCAAATATAAGTTTAGGGAGTGCACACTCACACGCAGCTGCAGGGCCATGTGTGAGCAGTGTGGTCTCACAAAGACTGAAATATCATTCTCACAAAATCAGAACTGATGGTTCTCCCAAACGTTGTTTAGGAATTACTCTGGTTTGCTCAGTTAATACAGGGAGGATGGGGAGGCAAAGAACACTGCTGTCCTGTATATGCTTCCCTAATCAGAAGGCTACAACAGCAATGACTTCTACAACAAAGATGGCTATTTCTGTTACATTTAATTTTGTGAAGGTTTTGAGGTACGTCAGTAGAGGAACCAAAATGCTGAAGGATGCAGTGGTGGTAGAGACTGGATGCAACCTAGCTGAGCACCAGGACATTTAAGACAATGAGAGAGGGAGAAAGGTTAACTATGACGAGAAGACTGCTTCTTGATGTGATGTTTTTACCATATCCAGGAAATAGAGTTCACACAAATTCTGTAAAGAAGACTCCATCAGTACTACATGATTTATCCTCAATTCCTTCTGGTGATGCAAACAACTTTCAGCATCTAAATTTGTACTTGACTTATGTGCTGTTGGTTAAAATTTCAATGTACAATGGAAGCATTAGGTAATACGTATTGTCAATAAAAATTACTATTGCTGTTAATTGCTTTTAAAAATGAATCTCCGTGCTAATAAGTGGAGATTACAATACTGAAGGTAATTTGGAACTAAAAATGACTAATGCGTACTGTTACCTTGCCACAATTTCTTTGTGCATCCCAAGCTATAAATTCATATATGTATTTCAGTTAAAGGAGGGATACTTCCTCACTATCATATTCCCATTCACTTGTTTCTACATTACAGTTAAAACAATGAAGGAAAAGTTCAAAAACATCAGTGTGTAACTCCAGCCTGTCTCAGTATCTATAAAGTCAGTACCAGCTTCCTTATGAGTGAGCATTAACAAAATTGATCCCTTCCTGAAAACAGAAACAAAACCTTATGGCACAAATAATGGAATGGGGACACATCCTCAAATTCAGAAGTTTCACAGGTTAGAAGAATACTCACAAATCCCCGATACTGCAGATATCTCACAATTATAAACTCACATAAATCAAGATAAACTTGATTTAACTTGGTGCATTTATTTATTCTAAAAACTATTCACTGGGGGGCTGTTGCTCATTCAACCAGTTTGTTGTTTCATTTGTGATAATGTAATGCTTTTTTTCTTTCTTCACTGTCACTTACTATTTACCTCTTTGCTGTTCAGGAAAGAAGCCTTTGGAATATCTGCTGTCAAAATGAAACAATTGTACCAAAAAATTATACTGTCACAATTGTAATGAACACTGCCTATAAGCTATATCTGTGCCCCAGTTGACTCCTTAATAGTCATCCTCACCAAGCATCATCCACACTACTTCAAAAGTAAACATGGTTCTTGCTTTGGAAAGATGAAGAGAAGAAAATGAGCAGCTGTATTCACATGAGAAGTAATAGGTAACAGGATCATTTTTTGTAAAACAGGAAAAAAAATAAATCAAGCCTCTTCCTTTTTTACCAATCTCATGAGAAGTAAGATCACCACTGTAAGTAGACTTGCACCATGTACAAGTGTCAGTGCAACTAAAGAGGTTTCTTCCCTTACAGCATCTTCCCACGACAAGAAAACCAAATACTTCCTTATAATTTTATAAGGAAAGCTCTGAATTTCATAAGAAAAGTTCATAAATGAAGTATTCTAACCCCAGATTTGTAATGTTTTATTCTACTATGCTGCTCGTTACAAAAATAGTAATTCTTGGTGCAAGAGAAAAATTCGAGATTTTTGTCTCTTCTGTTTAAAGCCCTAAGTGCTGCTTTTTCACCACTGGTTTATTCTTCACAGCACAGCTGTGCACAGAGCACCAGTTCTGGAATACGACACCACTACAGCTAATAAAGACAGAATACAAAGTTCTCTGCCACAAGGTCATTAATCTAAAGACAAACTTTTAAAGACATTGATTTGCCATTTTGGCATTTACTGCTAAAACAGTACAAACTGCCTAAGAAATTTAAACTGTTGTTTTAACTGTTGGGGTGAACCTCTTCTCTATTCCTCCATTTCCCATTCTGTCTTTGCAATGCAATTTTTGAATCACACGTAGTTTAAACACAACTGTATTAAAAACGTGTTGTCATAGCCAATGTCGTGGTGTTGCATCATAGGCTGGACTTGATGATCTTGAAGGTCTATTCCAGCCTCAATAATTCTGTGATACTAAGATGAAAGCTTTAAAGTGTAGTTCTGGGAGTCTGAGAGCAAGACAAAGAGGGACTGAAGTGCTGGGAAATACATAATGACACTTAGTGGCACTTCCTATGAAGTCAGAAAAAACAGTCCTAGCTCAGTAAAGACCACAGCCTTCAGCTGCAGATATTGCGTAGCCAAAAAGTGTCACAAAGCACAAAACGTTTGAGTTATTGCCTGTACAGTCCTGCATTTATGACTTCACAGAATGCTATAGATGGAATAGATGTCTCTCACTATTCCAGGATGACTTCAAAGAGCAGAGTGGACAAGAGGCAATCGGCACAAATTTAAATGCAGGAAATTCCCTTTAATCATAAGCAAAAACCCTTTCCCCTGTGAGTACTGTTGAACACTGGCACAAGCTGCCCAGAGAGGTTGTGGAGTCTCCTTCCTTGGAGATACTCAAAACCTCAATGGACATGGCCCTGATCAACTGGCTCTAGTGACCCTGCTTGAGCAGAAGGGCTGGACAAGATGACCTCCAGTGGTGCCTTCCAACTTCAGCAATTCTGTGTGAGAAGGTATTTAACATACAGAATAAAAGACTGAGTTTAGCAAACTCTTCTGCGATCAATGTTTTTTTTCAAACATAAGTGAACAGAGGAAAGTCAAGGAAAGCATTCACATACAACAAACTACTTATGTGTTTATTTTTTGCAGGATGAGGATAGGTTTGGGACTTCTAAAGGGATATTGAAAATAATGTGATATTGACTTACAGAAGAATTTCTCTCACGACAACCTGCAATTCCAGAAGTGGAACAAATTAATAAGACAACCATTCTGCAAAAACAAGTTGTTCCCTTGTAACAGTGTAAATCAGAACTAACTTCATACTAGTCAGTTAAGATACGCAACTCTGAAACTAGGTTAGTATTAAACTGCAGTGGAGAAGTTGTTCCACTGCCACCCAATTCAGTGTCCAATGTAACATGTGGATCTTTTAAAGCCTTGGAAGAGCCTGTCTCTAAGAAAATGATACCCAGGCACTGGGGTCAGCTCAGGGGCTTGCTTCCCGTCTGATAGATTTAAATACATTTGCATCCCAGATTAAAAGGAGAGAGCCTTAGCCTTCTCATGCCTCTAAGCACAGGATGCTCCCAGAAGTACAGCCCTTACAGGAACTTGCTGTAGGGATGGCTGAAGGACAATTGATGCTGCCTGAGTGAAAGGAAGTTTTTCTGCTGTTGTGGTTCACTGCTCAGAGATGCCTGGCTAACTTTTGCTACATGGGAAATGAGAATTGATTAAGATTCCACAAGGTGGCTGATTCCATGTGGAAAGACACTAGAGGCGAGACTAGCCTTGCACCAAATTTAACCATATATAGTCAGCATTATTTCCTGCTGTTGGATCTCAGTGACCACCCCAAAAGAAAGAATTGTGGAAGTATTGTTACCTTGTTTTTTTTTTCTGTCATGTCTTTCTTGTATTTACTATAACAAAAAGGATGACCTTCAGGGTGAAAGCTAAGCCTATATTTGCACAGTTTGAGAAGGGTAACCCATCATCAGGTATGCCAAAATAAATAAGAATTCAGCACCTAGTTTATTCACCATCAGTCAGTGGAGAAGGGGGAAAAATGTGTTTACAGATAGAGAAAATTTCAAAAAATTAATACTAACGTGAATTATGTCACACCAGTGCTCGGGGAAAATGCTGCTAAGAAAAATGAAAGTAAAAAAGCAAACAACATCAGTAACAAAAGCATCACACTTTTTCTGTGTAGAAAAGAAAAAAGAAATAAGGATCTCTTTCCCCTGCTTATGGTTTTAAGAGTGGGAAGCCTTTCACCTTACTTAAAATCACACGATGAATGAAGAAAGCTATGAAATTAGGAAGAAATTCTTCCGTAAGAGGGTGGTGAGACTCTGGAATAGATTGCTCGGAGAGGTTGTGGATGCACCCTCTGTGAAGGTGTTCAAGGTCAGGTTGGATGAGGTCTTGAGCAACCTGGTCTAGTTGAGAGGCGTCCCTGCCCATGGCAGGGAGGTTGGATTAGATGATCTCTAGGGTCCCTTCCAACTTAAACCATTCTATGATTCCCTGAATGTTACAGAAATAATTATTTTATATCATTTTGTACTTACATATACCCTTCAACGATTTATCGCATTCTTTAGGCAATGTATTTGTTGAAAGTTGCTTATCTCACCAATATGAAACAGAAGCAAGACTTACACCCTTGAGACATGAATAATAATATTGAACACCTGACTGAATCCACCAGGGTGGTAAGTTGGGCAGGAGTAAAGAACTAAAATCAGAATTAAAGCACTGAGAGGAAAACAGAGAACTCAGCTATGGAATCTACAAATTATGCTTCATGTTTCTATGGAGATTTCAGCTCAGCTCTCAGTTATTTAGCACATGGAAGTCTTGAAAAAACCCATGGTGTAAGTAACAGCTGTAGGGTCACTGCAAAGCTGAGGGCTACATTACATAAGAGTTGGTTACAAGATGAAACAGCAGGTCCTGATGTCCATCAAGTACATTTTATGAGTTATCTCCTGAAATTTTAAGACACCTATAGACTCTTTCTCTGCCTAAGGAATTAGTGACCCAAAGCATATAGAGCGTGTGCCTCTCCTGACAGAGACCAAAACTTCCAATTGTCAAACATTCACAAGGAAACATCAGCCTGGTTGTCAATGACTGAAGAACTGCATGTGCCAACAGGTAGATCACCTGTCATTTTTTGGTTTTGTTTGGGGTTTTTTTGTTTGTTTGTTTTAATTTTCTATCTTGGATAATAGGATTAACGAAAACATCATATCAGCTAGCCTCAGCATACACAGAAGTTTGGTATAAACTAAATTTTAATCTTAAAGGGTCTTGCAGATGTAAGTGGATTGACGGTTACACCTAACACATGCTAGTCACTGGTAAACTATTTTTCATTGTTTCTCGCACACTATTTGCAGGTGAGACATGGGAACATGATAAGCAACTCTGCAGTGCTAAAAATACAACATCTTGGGGGAACTGAGAGATTCCATGCTGGAATCCATGATTTAATAAAATAGCTTGTACTGCTTGCACTTCCTTGTATTAATGTTCCAAGGGGAATACGGTGCCATAATACAAATTCATTTTTCACATACCCAACACCACTCCCTGCCAAGCACATTTCTTCTCCCAAGCTGACATCTCCTGTACTTGAGAACATCAAAAGGGACAGTAAAAACCATCTGCAAGACTGCATTTTCACAACAAGCTTTTTATAGACTTCATTCTGAAGCACAAAGTCTTCATAAAGCTTTTGCTTGATTCAACTGAACAGCCTATTTTGCAGCTTCAACTCTGCTGGTTTCACTGTGTGACTCAGCCAGCAGCAAGACAACAGTTTGGATGCTACCAAAATGAGATTCACCAAAGTCAAGATTATCTTTGCTTTTAACACTGCAAAACTAAAAGACACTCTTACTGTCAAATCTATCTCTGTTTTACCTCCCAAAAAAGCAACATTCCCCTGAGGCTGAGAGCATCTCTAGGTGTGACAGTCAACCACGTGAGTAATAAAGAGGATTAATGCCATTTGTAACACAGAGGTGAACTTATCTTGGAATATGAACATCTGGGTAAACTTCAACTGCTGCATAAACTTTCTGTACAAGTCAGACACTTTATCAAGGCTCCAGAAGCTTTGACCATATCAAGTTAAGCAGAGTCATGAGTGCCTCCAGGCACTGCAATTCAACACTTGATGTCATTTAAATGTTAGATGGATCACCAGCCTTAGTCTCTGATCATGTAAATAGCACCATCCCAAGCAATCTCCAATGGGCAGGTTGCGGGAATTAGCCCGGGCCAGGTATGGATGTGACCACTTCCCTTTATTGGATGAAATCGTTCAGTTCTAGGGGAGTGTGTCATTTTCTGCCAGCAGGTCTCAACACCTGGACATTCTCAAATCACCTGTATAAATGTAGCTGAAGAACTAACTCATAATCTATTCTTAACTTTGACAAAGTAATGAGGACTTTTGCCACAGAGGCTAATGGGCTGTGATTTTAGGTACAACTTGCCAAGTTTCACACAGTATATGCATGTAGCTCCCATCTCACATTGCTATGCTGAGACCCCATCACCCTGAGCCCAACGCCTGGTGCAGCTGCTCTAATCCCACTTGGTGTCTCCACACACCTGCTGATAGCTCATAGCCTGCAGCACCCACAGCATGAAATAAGCAGTAATGGTCCAATGCAGCAGAGGAGATGTCTCATAAAAATGCACGTTCCCCATCAGCAACCTAACACTAAGGATCCTCCTGTGTTGCTGGGTTGAGCCCCAGATGTGCTGGGGATCTGGCCCCAATAGCAGAGACATGGCTTAGCTTTCATCCCTGTCCTGTGCCCAGATGAGAAATATTCAGACACTGGATTTCTCAGAGCTTGAAGGATCCACATATGCCAGCCTTTGCTCTGCAAAACCAAATCACTCACACTTCCCCACCATGATAATGCACTGTGAAACTAAACCCAAAGTCTTTCCAAGACAGATGCTGTGTTCAACAGCAGCGTGTGAGTCTTTACATAAATAAAATTAATTTATCTAATGCCATAGAATGAAGCCACTTGACAGCAATGCCAAGGAAGCTTCATATGAATGACTAGATTTTGCAAATTAGAAAGGAATACACTCCATTAAAATATGACTATCACAAATTGTGCTGTATTTATTTGACAAGTTATAGCTCAGTAATCTAGCAGATATGCTGTAGTACATTTTGTAAATACAATTAAGCCTTAGTAGTATGAGACCTCACTACAGCATCTGCTTTTAAATCCTTACAGAGGGCTGTAAAAGAGACAGAGATTTTTCTTTCCTTCCTCGCTTTTTTCTAAGAGATTATAAAGTGAACTGCTTAATGAAGTGCAGATTATCATTACTTTACTTAACATAACTGTGACAAAATATTTACACATAATTAATCTCTGACTTTCCCAGCCATAAAGAAGCACAGAACACAGGGGAAAAGAATGAGGAAAAAAGAATAATAAAAAAAAAAGAAAGATAATTTTTACTTATTTGCTATCTTTTAGGGCAACAGGGAGGGAACCCTGGGGAAAAATATCTAAAGTTAGTTGCACAGTGAGCAAATGGATGCTAAATATGGCTCCCAACAGCAGGCAGAGAAGTCAGAACTGTGCAACAGATCTGTACAACGATGCACGAGGGGGAACCCAGCTGACAAGGAAGCAAGGCAGCCAGGCCCTGGACCAGGCCAGCATGTTCAGCTGGCCAATTCCTTTGTCATTCCAGTCACTCATGCCTATTTATGAAATTGGCAGTATAAGAATATATCTGGGTTTTGTCACATCAGTATCTCCTGTGCTGTCCAATCCACTTGGACAATCAGAATCAATAAGACACCTCATGAGCTTCCCCAACTCGAATTGTCACTGAGGAAATGCAGAAGTTGAATTAAAACTTATGAAGATCAAGAATGAAAACTAAAACTAATATTTCTCTTATTTACCTTCTGGATATCCCATTGCAAAACTGAGATTAGAAATCACGTGAAGAATATAAGTAAGAGTTCACATTCAGTCTCTTGACCTTGGCAGCAAGCTTTCCCTGATGCTCCTCAAAAATCTGCAAGGTATCTTTAGCATCCCCAAAAATGCTGTTGTCCCAAATGTGTTTAATGTGTCATCTCTGATTCTCTACTGACAGCTAGTAGTAGACTGAAGTTATTTTTCTCCTTAACACTTTAAATACAGAGTGTAAATTTAAACCTGTATGTTTAAAGAGCTTGGTACTGAGATATAAACCTCACTCCACCAGAACTCAGAAAAATTTTCATTCACAGCAGGCCACACCAAACTATACTTAGTATAATAAAAAGTCTGTTAGGTGTTGAATTTGCTTTTCAAAAAGAGGTTGCTTCACATCTGGATAAATTCTCATTACAAACCAGGTCTACCTGGCAGTGAATTAAAAACACATATCATGATTAAGTGTCAAATTTGTGACTTATAGGACACATTTATGGGAAGGGTGGATCTCTTACCATATTGCCGGGGAGTAAACAGACAAACAAAAGCATTTTTTTTTTTATTAAATGAGCATCGTTTTTCAGGGTGGAGGCAACATCAGGGTGAGACTTGTTGATTTCTGAGAACCAGTTGATACTACGCAAATATCCTGAGAGCTTTTTTTAGCTGAAAGTAAGAGAGGAAGAATTATATGAAGTTAAACCTGAGAACAGGTAGCTATCAGTTGTGGGGAACTTGTTTATGTCTGAGCACCTGTCTCTGAATACATCAGTCATCCTATTAGGTTTATATTTTCAATAGAATACATTCTTTATGCTTGCCTTAAGTAACAGTGATGTCAGCATTGTTGGAAAAATACAGTCCATCCCTTAGTAAATCAACTGTAACCAGGGGACTGGTCCACTCCTTAGGCTCTCAATACCCCAAACACAAGAATAAAGGTCTCCAAGATGCTGCAGTGGGCTCCTCCACTAATCTGCAAGGCATGGTTTAAAGTCAGTAAAGTAGGATATCAGTTTTGAAGCCACATGTCTGAGTAGCAAGCATTAAACACAGTCTTCATTGCATTTAGCAGGATAGCAGAAGACCATCTGTATAGATAAGGAAAACTGCCTTCACAGCAACTACTCCTGTGCTTCATCTTCCTGTCAAATCTCTCCTCCAGACTGCTTCATTATTTATCTTTCCTTGCCTTCTTATTTGCTTTGCTTGGCCAGTTTTTTGTCCTCCCTGTAGCTTGTGAGCAGGGTAACACCACCAGCAGCAACACTGCTCTCCACCAGAACACAGAAGTTCCTGCACTCCTTGGCCCATAACCAATTGTGCATGATGGAAAAGAGATGGGGAAACAGAGGAAAGAAAACTCTCTCAAACAGACACGCAAGGGAAAGAAGAAGCAATCAGAGCTGCCACCGAGCTACTGGGCCATCTGCTCCCCCAGCCTAGCTCTGAGAAAGGTGCAGGCTCACAGCTAGAACGGGAAACAACACTAACTCCTTCACCTCCTGAAGTAGGTCTGATTCACTGCTGCAGGCAACTGATCACCCAGGAAGACTGCTTCCTGTAAAGGAAAGAAATTTTAAGGTCTGTACTTTCCTTAAAGATCTTGTAATTGCTTTTATCCTAACAAAGAAATGTAAATCAGAGAAAAATCCTGCACAGAAAGGACTTTCTGAAAAAAAACAGGCAAACGAGCTCTCCATTGGTTATCTTCTCCAGCTTGACAGGAATATAAAGGTTTTTTGTGGGTTTTGTTCTTGTTGATTTTTTCCCCCACATGTACGCAGAGATTTATTTCCAGCTGTACATAGCTGGAGGTACAATTTTCACTACACAAACTCCCTAGATAGTTTCAGGAACACAGAAGAGCAGGTCATCACATGCACAGAATACTTCATAGAGGACAAACTAAAAGTATGGTAGGAAAAAAAACTATGCAAACTTTTTTTAAAAAGGTTGTCCTATTTAAAAACATGAAGATTGAATAACAGGTTATTAACTGGATATTTCTAGTTTCCATCTGATTCTTAAATTTTGCAGACATAAGCAGTATAATAAAGAAGGAGTAAATGAAATAATGTCAGCTCCTAAAAAACACATTGTTTCTTCTTGTCTTGATTCATACAGAAATCTAAAGATAATAATGCATGGATTCCCTTTATTGTAATTAACAGGACAGAGGCTGTGATTCATGAGAGTATAATTACTGCATTTTTCCAGAAGAACTAACATGAGAATAACTTTAAAAGAACAGAAGAGAAAACTATCACAAGCAGAACTGAATAGAAAGAATGCAGAGTACTATCACAGCTCATCAAAACCCAAGAATGCTAATTACAAATCACTCAATTGCACAGGAAAGTCCAGTTCATGCTCATACTAATTAAAGGATGTCTTCATGAAGAGTCTAAAAAGCCAGCTGAAATTAAATTTTCTTAAAGGAGTAATGCTGCAAAAGCAATGGAAATGCAGCAAACTGCCAAAGGCACATGATGTTCCAGAGCAATGCAGAAAAGAGAAACATGTCAGAAGCATTTATTTTTTAATTCCTTACAAGCAAGCCAAATTGGAAGGCAAGATATCTTCAGTTTACCTAAGCACACAGTGCTTCTTTCAATTACTATACTCCATTAGTACTCCATGAATTAGATTGTTTCAGAGAAATTAGCAAAGAATTCAGGTATTAAAATTAGACTCAATAAAATAATTATTTTTCAGCTGGAAGACTGCAACTATAAAACATAATGTGTTCTGTAAGCACTATTCCACTTTTCAATAATTAAATATTCATTGGACTACCAATAGAGACAGACTGACTCGGCAAGCCTCAGGGTTCACAGATAAGAGATCAAAGCTCAAACCTTTGCTCTAAATAAGGCTTAAACAAGATTTGAATGTGGGATTCCCTCTGTCCTGGGGAATGTCTAACTGCTTGATATTTGAGACTATAAAGTGAGGCAAGACTCTTATTTCAACTCCTGAGAGCAAATTAGCTCATTCTCCTGAGGAACTGCATCCTCTAAGAGTTGAGCTTCCTGTGTATATAATTTCAACACATTATTGACACTATTTCTAGCCTCATAAAACAAATACGACCATGGAACAGACTCAAGTGCAAGTCCATGAGTATTCATCCTGGTTTACTGTTAGCATATGTCCTGGTTTGATACTACCTCTGTCAAAAACTGGTCACTTTGGAGGACACCACTAGACAGACCCTCACCCCTACAAGGCTCCCTCTTGTAGGAGGATGAGCAAGTTTAGCTTCAGGGATGCACCCTGGGCCATGCAAGGCCAGTAAACAGGCTTCAGTAGAGATACAGCTTTGGAGGGCACAGCATCAGGCCCATTTTGTGGAAGCATCAAAACTAGCAAATAACTGGATTCTACCCCACAACAAACATATTCACAAGGAACATGTCAAAGAGCTGGAAGGATTTTGATGTTAAAAGTTCCACCACCACTAAAACCCGGGGACTTCGGAAGACAAAAGTAACACACATTTTCCCAGACTAGTCTTTAACTGCCAGCAGTCATTCTCAGCAGAAAGGAAGGTGATTGGCAGAGCCTGATGTCCAAAACCCACTGATTCTGAAGCACCTGATGTTCTCAAGATTTTTCAGACAACTAAAGGAGGAAAGAATTGCTATGAAATTAATACAGATGCAACATAAAACCAAGGAGGAAAAAAAAATGAAAAAGGTACCAAAAAGGAAGCCAAAGGAGAATTTGTAAATGCTGTGGCATACAATACCACACATGGAACTTCATTTGACCTAAAAAAGGTAGTCTTGCAATTTGCAGAAGCTAGATAAATTCCTAATAAAAATGAAATTTGTCATTTGGATCAGTAAGAATATAAACCAGAAAGAACAGTTACAATTATTAGAATCAACCCTTGATAAAGCAAACTAAAATTTACCAATCGAAAGGAATTATCTAATAGAATGAGGCTTATCACACGTGACAACACTTTTGCATGAGACGGTATCCAAAATAATAATAAAAAAAAAAAAAGAAAGAAAGAAAGAAGACCTGAGGCAGTAAGACAGACAGAATTCAAAGCAGTAGCACAGCAAAAACAGCACACACAGTTGCATACGCTGTTAAAATGAAAATAAGCCAAGAAAATGCCCAGGAGATACAAAAATTTTGCAAATGTGGTCAGCACATACATGGCATAGATGGGAAAAACAAGCCTTTTTTTGATCAGCATTTTTGTAAGAGTAAAACATGATGTTGTGAAGAAAATGGGGGAAAATGAGGACAAAATAGCTCAGACATTCCTGTCCGCCACGGTTTCATAAATATCTGATTGTATATGTGAGTATGTTGGGAAATTGCAGCAAACTGTTGATATCGGCATTTAAGTTTAGTGAATTGTACAAAATGGCAACATCTCCTCAAAACCCTAGAGGAAATGGCATGGAGGCCCATTTAGCCAACAACTTTTATTTGGAAGATCTCAGAAGACACTAACCACATCAAGATGAGAAAATGTAGGTGCTGGGATAAAAGAATTTGCAAGCTCTTAATATTTAATTTTCTAGAAAAGCCAGTAGGCCCAAGCAAAAACACTTTAAAAATTAATCAAGCAACATTTATGAGCTGAAGCCAGGAAGCTACTCATACACTCTTGAACGTGGATGTTATATTCATTTGATCTTCATTTAGTTTTGTATTTTTGTGGATTGACCTCACCAGACAGAACCTGCAAGAGCCTTCTAAGTAGTTCAGCAATTATAGAATAACAGTTGTAAAAAGGTAAATATCCCTTGTGGAAAAAAAAGGTTTTGAGTTTCCCAAGAAGTGTTCATTTCTAAAGGGTCTTTCCTGGTTTCGGTCTCTCTCTAGACAGGAATTGCAGCTAAATTTGTAGCAGCAAAGTCCTATGGACTAATGGATGTCTGGCCTCAGAAATTCAAATCTCTAGTCATTCTAATAATGGCTTCTGCTTATTTCATTATAACCTCTGTATTATAATGTAATGCAGAAGCTATTTTAGCATCTACCACATTTTTCAAACTGCCATTAGTGAAAGATAAGCAGAAGAAATTACCAGTGCATGAAATCCAGACACCTACACTCCAGAAAGTTCCGATAAGAAGAATATTTCAGGCTTTTCTGTCTTTAGAAACAATTAACATTGGAAGAAACAGTTGTGGCTCCTACTAATAGACAAGAATAGCAGTTATTGAACCAAAATTCACTCATTTGCAGTTAACTGAAGCTATAATAACGGTAAAACCAGAAATTTTTTCAACATTTGTGAGTCATTCTTTAGTTTCTTTATTTACAAGAGAAAGCAGCTTGTAATTGTAAAATCTTGTAATTATTTAAGGATGGTGAAGGTAACTTCTGAATCAGGCTGCAACAGATTATTCAACTTCATAGCACAGGAATGGTTTTCGTAATGTGCAATTGCAATACGACATCAAGTATTCGTTTCTTCATTTGCCGTGGAGTTCTCTATGGCTCACATATAATTGTGGTTGTAAATTTATCCTAGAAAATTTGGTGCAATGGGTGACAATTTAATTATGGTGGACAGTACATTCTGGTGTTCCACTTCCGGCTTTAAGAAAGTGCAAGGTCATTCTCAGGCACTGTATAACTAATTACAGAAATAAGTATTATATCACATGAAAAAACTAAGCAAAAGTTGTTACCAATCATCTATCCTTTACTGATTACCAAAGCATCTTTCAGCATAGCCCCTGCAAGAAAGTTCTCTCACAAGTCTTTCACCTTGCATGGTTTTACTGCTCCTTCAAGCATAATTATAAAGCAGTGTTTGTGAACAAAGCACACAAGGCACTAAATTTATATGCAGACATCAAATCCAGTGTCATGCAGCAAAGAACATAATTCAGTCTTCAAGGAGATAAGACTTCAGTTTGGCACTGACCATATCCCCTAAAAACATTTTTTTAAAAAATCCTGGAGTGGCTTTATCTGATTAAACGTGTACCATCAGAGCTGCCTACCTCTGACCCCACTACAGTCATTGCAGAACTGTGATTAATTCCACTGATTTTAGTTATCTACTTCAGGATGAGGTAAATAGCATCCTTTCCAAAGAGACTTGCTTTGTTCCACTGAGCATGTAGGTAGACTCAAGTGACTAACTCCAATATAGATATTTGAGACTTCTAATATTAAGTGAGATGAGTCCCTCTTGCTCATACCCACCTTCTGGGGTGATACAAAGAGAATCACAAAAGACATTTAATAACAGCCATTACAGAGTACAATCATTATCAAACAAAAGCACTACATAAACTTAGTCTTTGCCTTTCTTCTGACTGTTCCACATTCTTTAAAAATGCAGTGGTACCATATTCACTACAGCAGTACAAATGATGAAATATTTGGATAATTACCTTAGTTTTAAAATGTTGTGATCCAAAAATTATAATCATAAAGCAATTATTTTCTAGGTCTTTGATAAAGATACTGGAGAATTTTTGGCTATTTGCAAAATAGTTGCTAAATGAAAGGTCTTCCACCTGAGAGCAAGCCAGAGGGCTTACTGGCAGCAGAACACATCACCTGCCCTTCACACCTCCCTGGGGAGTTCTGAGACAACATGCACCAGCTGAACATGAAATCTTTTGATACAAAGAAAACCTTTTCATGCCCTGGAAGATGTTGTCCAGAAAAACCACGGAATCTCCATCCTTGGAGATATTAAAAACCTCAGTGGACAAAATCTTGATCTAATTGTGGGGTGGAGAAGAGCACTTGGAGTACAGGACGTCGACAGCTCTCTTTTAACCTCCATAATTCTGCTGCTGTACCAAGCAGTCATGCTGTGGAATGGTGACTTGACAATATGAAAAGAAAGCTCAGAAGCGTGTTATAACTGCACTACACTTCCTTAATAAATCAGTTTGGCAGATTAGTAAAAGTTCTGATTTACACTGTCACGTGAAAGTACATTGAATATATCAAACTTAATAATGATTTTACAACAGCTCATCTGTACAACAGTGGCATTTAACATGAGACATTTCACACTGGAAAGAAAAAGCACATCCAAACAGTGATCGTCTGTGTTATTGAAGGTGAAGAGTTGAACCTTGGTATCTTTACTGACATCAGTAAGACCACAGAAACAAGCTTTGACATAAGAGTCTAGTCTGCACAAAATTTTCTCAGACCACAGCAGCCTTTAATAATGTTTTGTGAAATTTAATTCTCATGCCATTCCAAAGAGTATTTATTTTGAGTAGAAATGAAAGAACGGCTTCTTTTATTATCCATAATTATTAACTATTCTTTAGCTTCCTAAATAATTTTCAATAGTAAAAAAAGTTTTTACTTCTGGAAGAAAGCACAGAGGCTTTAGACTAATGATAGTACTTGATAGACTCTTTCTCTTAGTGCAGTCAATGACACTTCCATAGACAGGGCTCTGACAACATTAAATGAATTAAAAAAAAAAAAAAAAAAGGCTTTTGTTCCTTCTGGTTTTCTATTTGATAATACAGTTTTGTAAAGCCTCAACTTTGACTGAAAAAATAAATACACTGCTTAGTCAAACACTGCACTGGTTTACATATTTTGCTTAGCACCATTAAAAGCAATCAGATTTTTAAAGTGCGTGATTAAGACACGCACATATTTGCAAAACAGGGGCCTATACTGATTCACACTGAAAGAATGGATGGTCTTTGTCCCAGTGAAACTGAGTCTCACTGATTTTGTAGAAGAACTTTTTTATATGGCAATATTGGATAGAATAAGCTGGATATATCTAAGGACAACCAAAACCACTGTGCTGGTATGCAGCTGTTAAAAAACCACACAATAACTTCTGCTGAAAAATGAAAAAAAAAATCATGCTCCACTGGCATCTTTTGTATTACCTTTTTACAGGGTATGAGTTATAAATGATTTCTGTTTGTTCACGTGCCCTTACTCTCATTGACATTTTCCTGTAGCTCTGTAGCTGTGTTTTCATTATGTTTATTTACAGTGAAAGGTTTTCCGTTATTTTAATTCTTCTTGCTTCTGGATGAAAGAACCATTCAAACTGTGAGGGAGACACTGAAAAATCAGCTATTCAGAAAGAGAAAATGCTGTCAAATGTTCGCAAAAGCGCGTGTTCGCAAGATTTGAGCTCAGAAGTACAATACTCCTAACATTAGAGTAGAAAGTACTCAGTACCTGAGAAGAGTGGTTGAATCATCAGGAAAGAATAAAAGATGACCACCTGGTGATCTGGGAAGTGAAATACATTCTAAGAATAAAAATAATGTTCCAGGAATAATATATACATATATATTTTAAAAAAAAAACAACAACAAAGTGAGAGAGAAAAGAGACACTGAGTTATGCCTTAAAATAATATATATCCTTATTTCGGAAAGACTAGGAATACAATTTCATATGGGTTTTATGAGGTTTTTTTTCTTATTTTCTTTTCCTAGAATAATGATATAAATCAGAGTCCTGAAGCCCAGGAAATAGTTTATATTTTCTTATCTATTCTGGAATCACAAAACTGTTATTGCAACACAAGAAAAAGTAACAGATTCTTTGTTGATATAAACTGGATTATTAAAACAGTAGGGCTCACAATCTTCACACAGCAACACATTCTTACGTGTCAAACATTAATTATATGTTATTTTAATGCTAGTTTTCTTTCCATCAGTTCACATGGGAATAGATAGGGATTTTTTTCAGTCTTCAAGTCAGAACAATAAACATTTCCAACTTCTTGTGAAAAATTACAGACATGATTTCAAAGTAGAATTCAGGTCACGAAGTTTACCTTGAACTATCCTCATTAAGCTTGATAAAGTAATGAGTGCAACATCCACCTGCAAATATTTATTACAGTGATTTACTATGAGCTGAAAAACATCATTAGTATTTTTGTAACCTCTCGCTAGACATCTTTAAAGAGATCCATCATAGGTAATCTGTAGAACAGTGCATGAGAGTGAGGATAACTACCAAGAAGAAGAGAACCACTAGAGTAACTGAATGTTGAGACATTAATGTAGCAACAGACAATAAACGTATTTCTACATCTTGTTTCATCACTGAAAGCACACCAATGTACATGCTACCTGTGTGGGTAATCCTCTTGGTTTAGGTGGAATAGAGCTAGTTGACTGAAGACGGGATATAGATGTTCATGACACTGCATCTCATTTTCTTAACTCCTTTATGCAAATTTCTCATCTGCAATTGCAGTATTGAAAGAGACACACTGCTATATGAAGTATGAGCTACTAACTTCAGTAGGCTTTGAAGTGTCTCTAACAGGAATATTCGCACTCTCTTCAATGGACAGTCAATTAAAAATGTAGTGGTCTGATCAAGTGAGGTACTGAGACTTCCTTTGATTCTTCTTTGGAAAGGAAGGAAAGAATAATATATGTTTTGGAAGTTGTTGTTATATGTGCAACAAAATGCCTACGAATCCCTATATCTGATATTAAGGGAAGCAACAAACTCAATAACTTGCATTGGACAACTTCAGGATTTTTTGCATTTGCCCATAATTTTTCTTCCCCCTGGGGACCTGCACTTGCTGATATACAATGTCTTGAAAACTAAAACAAGAATTTACTCACAAAATGGCAATTCAGGCTCTCATGCTGATATTCTGAATGTTCCATCACCTTGATTGCTTGAGGGGAATATGGTACCTACAAAATTTGGTGACAGTTTGTTGATTTAATTGTAAAACAATTCCAAACAATTAAAATATAGGCCTTGAAGAAACTCCTTTGAGGATACTTATGTGCATAGTTACTGAAAAAAAAGAGCCGTGATCATGGCCTGATGCTGAGCAATGCCAGGAACCTACATCTGCTATGCCTAAGATGACTGAAGTGTAGTGCCTCAGTACATGAAACAGAAAGATGAGGAAAAAAGAAACACTTTGGCCAGGTATCTTCTCTCTTTTTTCACTTGTCATTGATCTTCCCACTACTGGCCCTTCTCTGCCATTTCTACATGCCCTAGCCACTATATTTTTCTTATTAACTGGGATCATGTGCATATATGATACTTTCCTTGACTCTTTTCTTGTCTTTTTTGCATTCTTTTTTCCTTCTTCTGAACCTTTAGCCCCCGAGCCACCTTCTCACCTAAAATGCAATTAGTCTACAGTTCTTTCCCTTTTTTGCCTGGGCTTAAGATTTTTTAATTTCATTTCCCTGGAGCCTTTTGTTTTCTCTATGCCTCCCTAAACACCATCTGCTCAACTAATTCAACTGAACACATGATCCTGGAGCCTGGGTCTCCTCTTGTACCTCTACCACTCTTTTACATCTCCCAGATTCAATGGAAATAATTTCATTTGTGACGGCATTATTGAGAGCATAACACTAACAGGTGAAACACTGATTTATTAATTCATCCTGTTTGAAGCTGTTCTACTTATGTATTCATGGGACTAGAGAATGACTCTCCAGCCTAGAAAGGCTGGCGTCAGCAGTTCCAATGAATATTCAAGTACTTTATATACAAGCAGGAGAGACACAGGTTATGTCCAACCAGTTAAATAATACTGCGAGAAGGAACGAGCACAAGCTCTAAATAAACTACAATGGTTATTAATCTATATTCTCTTGCTGTGTTTTTGGCAACAGCCAGGTGTGCAGCAGGGTCTAACCACAGCATGTACTGCTCCTAATTGGCAGCTGAATAAATCTTCACTGCTTCTGGCTACCTCCAGACGACACCATCCTTCCTCACTGTCCCAGTGAGCTCTGCGGTCTTGAACACCTCTACATGTTCTCATGCTACATCATACCATAAGGTACAGAACATACACCTTACCTTTTCTGCCAGAAAACTACCAATACAGTCCTCACACTATGTAAGGTACTTTGAAATGAACTCCTGGAAGATGGGAGATCTTGGTCTGAATCCAAACTAAATGAGGCAAAATCATAGAAAGATGTCTTCAACCAAAGTTTTTAGGGGTACCACGTAGCGCAAAGGAAAAAAATAAGACTTTTTTTCAGAAAGTTTCATTAGTCTTCCACCAAAGGGTGTCCAGACAGTAGTAAAAGACATTAATAATGTATTATTATTCTGCTTTCTGAAAGTAGAAAGTGTGCAGAATAGCTTGTCAAAATAATCATTCAGCATACTTGGTTGGTTTTGTTAAAATAGCCTCCAATTATTTCTTTTAGAAATAGTATTCTTTCACATTTTATTTAAAGTCAACTAGAATTGGATTTAAAAAAGTCCACAGGAATCAAATAATTGAGTTCTGTAAAACTGATTCGGTATTTCTCATTTAAAAGGTATTTCCATTTTACTTTATAAAGAAGTCTACTTTCAGTTTATTAATGAGTTATTTTTATGCCAAAAAGCTAAAGTTTTTATTTCAGCAAACCACCTAAATTCAAGATGACAAAACCGAGAACTGCATGTATATTCAATAATTTACTTCCATTATGTCATAAAATGGGAAGTTACAGAGTAGAAGAGTATTTTCCTTAAGGCAATCACTTAGTGTTTTGACATTTCTAAAATGGGACACTTAACAGCGAGTAATACTGCAGAAAATAGCCTCACAGAATAATAATCAAATCAGAGGGAAAATGAGGTGAAGTGTGAAGGTCTCAGTGCTCAATGCCATGATTTAATTACATTTTTTATTAAGTCTTTTTTTTTGCACTACTAGACTACAGAATTTTTTCACTAAATTTTACATATCAAACTAAGTTTACATGTCAGATTGGCCATGGTAGCTTTCTTCTAAGAAGGTGCAACTTGGCCCTATTTGTGTCTACCCTGGAATACAAAATGAGCAAGGAAAGATAGAAGGAAACTCAAGAGGGGAAAGAAACATGAACGAAAGACGGGAGGAGAAGGAAAGAAATTGAGGAGATCCAGGAAAAGTGGGATAAAACCTCAAATAAATATAGGTAAAGAGACCATTTAAAAGGGGTGCCAAGAAAATTGCATCTTGCATAACGGTCGTGACTAATGAGCATTTATTGCTGTGTTTCAGCTTTGACCTTTAAAGCTTATAAATGTAGGGGAATTGTACAAATTTGTCGCCAGCAGATTTCCATTACAGTTCATTCCACCCCACAATACACCTGCCAGACCTTCTTCTCAGAGTTATTTGATGGATATATATGAGGGCTTCTGGTACAATCAGCTCCTTGTGCAGTAACATGTGCAACACGATACTGATTCCTAATAGTTCTTCATCTTCAGAGGAGAGGATTTAAGGTCAATGGAAAAAGGCTATGGTAAGCTGCAAAGTGACTAAGTAGGGCAAGAAGTTACATTTCACATATAGCATGTAGTGCTGAAGGCGGGCCATTCAACACTGGTTAGAAAACCATAAACCAGCTTTCACAGACAGAGAGCATTGAAGGAGCAAGATCAAAGCAAATATTGAAGCTGACATTAAACGTGCTTCCAATTGTGTCGCACAACAGTTGAATTTCACTGATGAAAGCTTCTATCAGATATGTATCTTGGAACATGAGGCAGCATCTGCAGATTTGCAGGGTATTTCATAAGTATTTAGCATTCTTTTATCTAGGCAATGATGAACAATGTATAGTTTAATTTCTAACAATATCCCTTATGAGATTCTCAAATAATTGCATTCAAATAGAAAGGTTCCAAGAACTTCGTTTGCCAAGATTTTAACTACCCTGAACAACCAGCTCTATGCTTTAGAATTTTAATCATAAATACCACTCGATAGACCCTAGAAAAAACTAAGGAGGGGAAGCACCTTCAGCTGCAGAACCTTATTCAGGAATGACTGCGCAAGGACTCAAAGTCATGATTTTCTCCACTTTCAGAGGTATAGCCACAGTTCTAATACAATTTTCTTCGTGTCTTATTTTTCAGGTTTACAGATCTGTGTTACCAGATCTGAACTTCTTTTACATTTGTTTCATCCCTTACTTCTTTGTTTCAGTTTGAACTCCCAAATTGACTATGATCCTTTGAATCACTACATCCAAGTAGATCCAAGCAGCATCAAAAATCCACCAAGTAACATTTTTATTTCTGCCATATCATAAATATATGTCTGGTTGGGTAAAGATGCATATTCTAAGCTAGGCTCCTCCTGCAATGGACTATTTCATATCACATGTCCCTTTTAAAGATTTTCAACCTCCTCATTTGCTTTCAGGCATTTCTGCCTCAAAAATAAGTTTATTCTAAGTTTTGTTTCTGGAAAACAGACGTTTTATGCGTAGGTATCTGTTGTAACCAGTTTTTCATATTGGCCAAGCTCCCAAAGCAGAATGGCAATGCCATGGGTTTTGCTTCCTGGGAGATTTAATTCTTATTAAGTTTTGCATGATCTTGGGCACATTTCCTGTAATCCAAGGCACTGGCTGAGTTCATAACTAGCAAGTGCTCTTGTAATACCTCTTTGTGCTTTTCTAAGAGAAAAAAAAAAAAAAACAAACCAGAGACATTCTAATAAGGTAAAGGAGGGTTACATACATTGTGCACAGCAGGATTAGTCTGGTGCAGAACAGGTGGCTCAATTTACCTTAGCTCCCTCATTAGACAAAAGGAATGAAGAAAAAAAAAAAGCAACTGAGCAAAATACATACTGACAGGACACCAACTAACAGAAATAAGAGTGTCTAAACATAAATACCATGCTGTGTATGGAGAACTCTGTGGGGAGGATGGACAATGAGGAGTGTAAAGAGAATGCAGAAACCAGAAGGCTTGCATGTAAACATGTGAAGAAAACATTGATAAAATCTAAGCTATCTAGTTATTGCTAGAAGCATATGTTTGTTATATTTAAACATATTATTTAGTAGAATAAAAATTATTATATGTATGTCAAAGTTTATACAGATATGTCTAGTATGGGAAAATAATTGTGAAGAACATAATTGAAACAAGAGGTGACGTTAGCAACAGGATGCCAGTTCCTTACAGATCTGCAGTTTGTTTCTAAAGACAATCAGGGTTTTCATATACACATCAATTAGACTTTGATTGCAATGATAAATATTCAAAGACTTCCTGCAAACTCCTCAATTTAAATATAACAGAAAAACTATATAATGATGCAATTCTTATAATGTGAAGCCAAGGCAAATTATCACAGACACTTTGCGAGGACCAACAGAACTAATACATCATTTTGGACAAGAAAATAACCTGTACTATGGCTTTTTCTTTCTATTTTATTAATTGTGACTAACTGTACTTTCTTACTTGTGTAACTCCTGCTGGCATAACTGTATCTCTCACATTTTCTATTACAAAAACAAATTTTTTTTAAGGAGTTCACCTATTCATTCATTGATGGAATATTTTTTGAGACATTTCTCACTTAAGAAAACTGCTTTAGTAAGCAAAGCTCCTCCTAAGCCTATGCTGGCTCAACGTGGAGCCTGAACTACTGTAGTTCCATCTCAGGTGCTCAGATACCTTTTTCTCATTTATTTTTTCAGCTTTGCTCCATCCTATCCAAAGCCAAAACCCTTAGCATCTCTGTCTACATGTAATCTATGAGAAAGTAATAAAGTATGTTTCCTTTTTATTTTTTTCCTTTTTTTTTTTTTTTTATAATTCTTCTTCATTTGTCACCTTAACTAAAACTGTGATCAGCTACTAGCAACTACCAGGGTCTTCTGCTGGGAAGGTAAAGTAAAATGATAATCTTCCTGAACTCAAGAGGTGCCGACCTTTCCCTTTCATTACAAAATGAAGTTATGTATAAGAATATCTCATTTTTCTTACAGCTTGGCCTTTTTATCAAAATATTCCTTCAGCATCTATTAAACAAAAGGAGAATTTGGTAGGAAAAGCCTTCATATAAATATTTACATTGCAGTCCCAAATAACACATGGAAATTCAACATCTAAACTAAAGCCTTTGCTTTTCAGACAAGAGTTTTAAGAATCTTCTTTATTTGAAGATTAAAGAAGGTCAAAAAGCATTATTTGAGATTATCTAAAGATTGTTAGTCTAGAGATGGATTTTTCTGAAATTCTACAAGGAGACAATTTGCAGAGAAGTAGCTGGCTATGCATCTACCCCTCCAGAACTTCGGTTTGTCTTGGTTTTTGCCCATGAAAGAGTAAAATAAGGAGAGGGGACAGGGGCTGATGTTTTTTGGTTTTGTTCAACAGCACTGGGGTAAAGAAAGACCAGTAAATATTCACTGTGGTCCACATGATATGTCATTGATTCCACCAGCTGATTAAAGTCTCTCACTAAAATGATCAACTAAATAAAGCATCAGTTGTTAAAAAAAAAAAAAAATTAAAAAGAATTCTTTTAAAAATAAACCAAAAAACAACAAAAACAAAAATCCCCAAACAAACAAAAAAATCCAAAGCCCAGAATGGTATTATTTTTAGCTCATACCTTTCCATAAATAAATATGAATAAAAATTACTGAAAACACTGTGGCATCTGCATCTGTGTTTTGAGTAATATCACAAAAGAAGGATGCTTTTGAGAATTCTGTCAGAATAATGTTCCATTTGAATTTCCCAAGTACAAAGATGTCAAATGCCTGTTTAAACTGTAAGCAAGAAACTTGAGTTTATCTTCCTGTAATTTTACTTTTTTCTATATTTAAGGGGTGGTGGTGGGAATTAAACATTTTAAGACCTACAGTAGGTAAGTAATAGAACAGATCATTAACTGAATTATTTAAAATTCAAATGGACAAATGTGCTTATTGGTTATATAAACCAGATGGTACTTCTGCTATACACTACTAGCACAAAGTATATTTCCCCCATCTCCTTGAAAGGAGATACTGAATAAAATCAGTGATATGCAAAAATAAGGCCAGTGTCTACCAAATCATATACTTATTTTTAAAAAGCTGAACTAGCACTCCGCTTCATTTTTTTTTTCTGTGGATGTTTATTCTAAGCATATTCGTTATACTCTGAAATCTGAAATTTTTAGCTCTGTGGCTTTTAAGTGCTTAAAAATAAACTACATTTCTGAAAATTCAAATTTAGAATTGTTAGAAGGTCACAGAAACACTAACATGTCGGGGGTTTTTTTCCACATAATTAAAATACTTCAGATGAATTTCTATTCTTGATAAAGACAGGCATTAGGCCAGTCTTGAATAAGCTATTGCTAATACTGTCCTGAACAATAAAACTTTATCAAAGACAGTAAAATGGGTAGGTTAGAAAATTTATCTTTTATGTAAATGTTTGCATACAATCATTCTTGGTAACTGAAAGGCCTGAAATCTATTCTACTTGTTATTCTAAAAACTCCTGTAGAATCACAGAATTATTATGGTTGGAAAGGGCCTCTAGGATCATCACGTCCAACCTTCAACCCAACATTTCCCTAACCACTAGACCATAGCCTCAAGTGCTACATCTACTCTTTTTTTAAACACCTCCAGGGATGGCGACTCCACCACCTCTCTGGGCAGTCTGTTCCAGCACCCAACCACTCTCTTAGTAAATAATTTCTTCCTAATATCTAATCTAAACCTCTCCTGATGCAACTTGAGGACATTTCCTCTCATCCTACCGTTAGTAATTTGGGAGAAGAGATGAACACCAGCCTCGCTACAACGTCCTTTTAGGTAGTTGTAGAGAGCAACGAGGTCTCCTCTCAGCCTCCTCTTCTCTAGACTAAACAGCCCAGATCCCTCAGCTGCTCTTCATAAGGCCTGTTTTCCAGACCTCTCACCAGCCTTGTTGCTTTTCTCTGGACTTGCTTTAGCACCTCAATGTCCTTCTTGTACTGTGGTGCCCCCAGAACTGGACACAGTACTCAAGCTGCAGTCTCACGAGTGCTGAGTAAAAGGGCACAATCACCTCCCTACTCCTGCTGGTCACACCGTTTCTGATACAGGCCAGGATGCCGTTGGCCTTCTTGGCCACCTGGGCACACTGTTGGCTCATGTTCAGCTGGCTTTCAACCAACACCCCCAGGCCCTTTTACACCAGGCAGCTCTCCAGCCACACTCTCCCCAGCCTGTAGCGTTGCTAGGGGTTGTTGTGACCGAACTGCATGACCTGGCACTTGGCTTTGTTAAACCTCATACAACTGACCTCAGCCCATCGCTCCAGCCTGTCCAGATCCCTTTGCGGAGCCTACAGTTTAGTGATGTCTCCACAACAACCTCCAGGACCAAAGAACTAACCCATAATTACTACTGATGTTATCTGTTAGCATTTTCAGGCAGAGGTTATGAGTTATAATCACAGTCAGTACTCTGGACTCCAGCTCTTATTTGAAATATCAGGGTGCACAGTAACACCCACTTTTAAATAAACTGCATGCTGATTTTTTTAGCTGTGTACATTGATTTTGTAAGATGGCTTAGGCTGCAATAATGAATCTTTGAGGGGCTGCCTGCTTAGGAGTTTTCCCACCTGCTGCTTTACCTGAACACAAGAGCTGAGGCAACTAATATGATGGGGGTTGGAGATTCAGTGGTAGAATAAACATATTTAGTATTTTTATTACAGGTCAAAGCAAGGATTGATTCTTAAGACATTCAAGCACAAACAGCACGCATATGTGCATATATGCAGACTATAATGTACTATTCATATACATAGATAAACGAAACGTCTTTAATAAAATCCTGGACCAGAGAAACTCTCATATATCAACTATAATGATATAGTTCATGCACAATCCAACAAGAGCAGCACCAATATGCACATGTAATTTAACAAAGAATTTGCACGCTCCATTTTTAAGTTGGGTTTTTTTCAGCTACAATTTTTAGTCTTCACTCTGAATGTTTTGGATTTGCTTTGACATGTATTTGCAAGAAACTTTCTCTGAGTTAAACTCTATTCTATCTAGTCTTCTGTCTGGAAGAACAGAACAGTATGTTAGTGCCAAACAGTGTGTGCAGAACAGTAATATAGAGAGACCAAACATAAAATAAGCTAAAACAGTTAACACAAAGATAGAAAAACAAAGTCCCAGTCCTGGGGAGCTTGCAGTAATACAGACATTGTGCTTCATTAAGAATCTGTAAAATATATTGTCCATCTTTATACTTTGTCCCTAGAGGATTTTTACTAGTTTTAAAGCTTATTTTTTATAAATAAACCAAAGAAATTGTGAAAGAACAAGAGCACCATTTCATTTTGTGCATTGCATTATTCCCTACATGTTTTTGTAACACAATTTCTTTTTCAAACTAACAGTGAATACAAGTAAGTAAGACTTACAGAGTAAGCAATGGTTGGTTTGAACTTCCCTCTAGTTGTAGGTAGCAAAAAAAGGTCAAATTCTTAAGTTTTTAAATTTAACAATGTATTTAACACAGTGAGGTCCATGAGAAGTCTTTCTGCCAAGAAGTCATTTTCTCTTATCAACACTGAAGAAATAGAAATTTTGGGATTTTTTTTTTTTTAACTGCCAAAAAAAAAAATAATTAATTTGAGCTGGACATATCTTGAAAAGTATTCCACCTGCTAGTAAAGCACTGCAGTAACCATTCTTCCCTTATCTCTGATTAGGAATATCATAATTATTATTGGAAGGGAATTAGTGTCAGAAAACAAATTTTTAATTCATTGCTATAACATTTATGCTTAACAAACACAGAATTTCACTGTCCCTTATTCAAGATGAATGCTGGTAATCTACATTAATCTGCAGTTCCAGAAAAAGACATATCTGTAAGTGGTAACAACGCAAAATGTCATTTGAGCAACCTTATTTCTAAATAAGAATCAAATAAAATAATTTTAGAGTCTCTGCAATGAAATCTGTTTAATGTATGCTAAATATCTCATTATCTTATGTACTTTGTTAATATTTTCTTATCTCTCAGTAAATTCAGTTTGCTCAATTCTTAAGCAGGGTATAAACTAAAACTTTAAAATTACTCCTAAGAGTTTTCCAATGTACACATGGGCATAAAGTAAAATTGGACTTTAATTTTGATATCCGGAGTACATAATTTTCTACAAAAGAAGCAGGTGTCTCATCCTATCTTGCTATTCATCATGTAACAGCAACCACTTCCAAAGTGTGAAGTGAATTAGAGTTGATCAAAATAACCACCAGAAAAAAAATCTCATTTAGGAATTTGGCTTCAAGCAATTCTGAAGGGAAATCACAAGACTTTTAAATTTGTTGTGAAATATAAATATTTTTGTTATATGTCTTCAACACACCTTTTTACTGCTAACGCTCCAAGTGAAACACCTATCTTACCTGACCATGCTCTCTCACACCAGAGACTACCTGTAAGATTTCTCTTGACCTTGTTGCTTGTCTGAAATTTCAGTCAAACAGACATTTTAAGTTTGACAGAACCAGGTTCCCCTACAGAAAACAGATCTTTTCCCTAAAACAGTTCTAAAGGAAATGTAGAGGAAAGTACTGAGCAGTTACGGGAGACCATCTCCAGAGGAAGATGTTCTCCCAACATTACAACGTGAACAATGTGAATTTATGACCCTGTAGTAGATTATTGTTGTTTTGATGGTATCCTCTTTGACATACCAAATCTAATCTCGAAATGTACAGACAAAAAGGTCCATGGATTAATCTTTTCTAGGTGTATTTATTCTAATTTATTTTAGATTTTCACATTACCATTTTATCTTTCTTTTTTTTTTACCATTTCTCCTTACCCTTGAACTGCATGACTAAGCAAATAGAAAGTTTTGCCTATCATCTAGCTAACCAGTGTCATTCTTTCTAGTTTGTTTTAGGCTTCAGTGGCTGGATTGATCCATACCATATACATGTATATATTTCCCACTAGCAGGTCAATGGCACCATTTGTGTTTGTGTAAGTACTGTGCTTTCTGTCAGTGGTGATCTGTGTGTCCAGCTGTTTCTGGTTTCCTGTGTATTTTATATATGTGTTTGTGTATGTACCTATTAGGAACAGATGCTGAATCTCGCTGCCGGCTGGACCTGGGGACAGCATTCCAGTATTTGGCAGCCCCTAACAATATCCAAAGGTTTCCCATTATTTCACGTTTGAGATACAGTAACCAGAAAGCAGTAGAGGTTTCCAGGACAAAAACACGTAACTGATTTCTATAATAAAATTACAAAAGACCTTATGTTGTCTTCTAGCATTTTCCATAGCAACTCAAGCATACATTTGTATACCAAGCCAAAATTTTCATTCAGCTCTCCATTATTACATCTGTGGCCTTTCTCCTCTGGCTGCAGAGATGATGAATATGTACACAAGATGCAGACATATGAGCAAAGAGCAATCAATAGGGAAGCAAAAACACTACCATGAAATTCAAACCTGAAAAGTGCCAATACATGCTATAACACAACTTTTAACTATTGTGTGAGTATTGATATCGAGATCAACATGTAAATCCTGTAATCTAGTTGACTCTAATCCTACCATTGCCTATCTCAGAAATATCTTCCACGTTCATTTCTATTAATATATTTTGAAAACTGAGAGTATTATAATCAAATACAGAAGCAGTGATTAGATAATAATGTATAGAAGCATAAATTAGAAGATCAAACTTTTTAAAATAGAAAAAAATCCTAGTAGGTTATCTCCTTTAATCCTAATTTTATTTTGAGTGTTGATACACTGGTGGAAGAATAGTAGAACATACAGAAAAGTCTGTTTGCATAGAGACTTCATCTTCAACTCAATTTATACATAGAAACATTACTTTCATAGGAAATTCCATCCCACATTTTATATAAAGTCAACTCCATCACATAGCAAATTATATAAAATGTGAATTTGTTGGTGCATTCAAAATCAGCAAACTAAAAACCAAATCCTCTATCTTTTAAGTTGCACTAAGAAAATAAACTGTAGCGTGTGAAACTGAATTACAGTTTTAGCTCACATGTCACCATGCCCTCAAATGATTCGCTGCTGTTGGAAGCATATAAAAGCCATTGTGTGGTTCTCACATAAATGATGTGCTGCTACACCCTACCTCAGAGCATGAAATAATACTTTCATCTTTAACAGGGACAGGCAACAATTTTTTCTTGATCAGAATGTATAAGTGATAAGTACAGTTTATAGCATAGTTATTGAGAAACAACACATTGGAATCAATGCTACCAGTCAAAATTTAGATTTCAGGCAAGGAGTGGTGACGTTCACAATGAAACCTACAGTTCTGTAACTAGTGGTGTGCAGCTCCTAATCTCTACTAGATGGCAACTGAGACATTTCAAGAGCAGATTCCCATCCTGGAATCCTAGAATCACTAACAGAAAATTTGTCAATGAAATTAGTGTTATAAAGTAATGTATCCTTCCTGCGGTTTAGCCACCTGGAAATTTACAAACAGTGACTATATTACCATTGTGGGTATTTCCAGGTAAATTCCTACACAGGGAGTAACAAAACAAAACCATTCACAATTAATATTTTTCCTACAAAATAGCACTCATATTTTTATTATTTTGGGGGAAAAGCTAATCACAACAGCAATTAGGCTGTATTTGCTTTCAATTATGTATTTGTAATGTGAATATGTAAATATCTGGATTGGCATCCTGATAGAAATTAATTATACATTCCTTGTATTGCTCCTTAATTTTATAGCTAAAGTAATTAGAAACAAGATTTGCTTTCTATATTTTTGGTATTGTGGGGAAGTGCAGTTGTATCAAATATTTGTTACACAAGAAATATGAACAGCCAGGCGATACAACTTTGACAGAAGCACTTTTTTTTCCTTCTCAATTGTATTTTTAAAATTATGGCACTCATTCAGGAAAATTTATATTAAAAACTGCAATCATATCCAACTCTGGATATCAATAAGTACCACACAAATATATGTACTCACAGTATTGCTGTGCATGTAACCCATAAAAGAACAGATATCAAAATTAAAATAGTTTCAAGCTCTTGATTTTTAAAGCATTTGCTGAAAAGTACACTAACAATACTGTATCAAATTTTAATTTTAAGGCTTCATCTTTCCACTGTCTATGTCTCAAATCCAAAATGCCATAATTAAAGGAGGTTGGGAAGGCATCAAGCACATCAGATCACTCTTACAACACTGATGTCTTCACAGACCTATTACTCCAACCTACAAAAAAAGCAATCTGTGAAACTGTATTCTCAAAACACTAACCCTGCAAAATAGGGAAGGAATCTATTAGGTCAGTTCTTAATTACTTGCTAACTATCCCTGTAAAATTATACAGTAAGTAAGACAGGGAGTAATACAGTAAGTCCAGTCTCTTCATACTGTTGTCATGAAAGCCACACGGAAACAAACAAAACTTCTGTTCAGTTAAGTACAACCTAACAATATACACGATTCAAGAGTACACACACCTGTAATCTTTCCCAGTTTTCTCCTGTAGATGACCTGCAGCAGCAAAGAAGTTGCTTCCATGCCCATTCTCACTTACATCCCTTTGTGTGAAAATACCACAAATTTTAACTCCTACCTGTTAAAGCTACAGCATCTTTCCACTTTTGTGGATAAATTTATATTAGCTACATTATGGACTACATCAAGTGCCCTGCCCAAAACCATTTAAGTCCAGTGGAGATCAATTTGTTCACCCTTGAATCAGACTGGTAAGTATTCAGCAAATGAGATATTCAAATCTATCCCAAGGAAAGCTTTCAGACCAATATTGAGGTACCTGCAGTATAAAGCCAATAGGAAAAAACAGGCTGGAAGGGGGAAAGGTCTTTAAGTTCTAGCACTTCTAGCTTTTATTCTTTCCGGCACTTAATACAAAAACGCTTCAAAACATCCAGCTTTTCTTACAAAACTCAAAGCAGTAACAAACTACCTTTTGTAGACGATCTAACAGCAAAGCCTCCATGTAGCTGAATTTTTAAAAGGGAAACATGGAAACTGCTTAACTAACTAAAGGCTAACTCCAGTAATCTGGGTCACCATCCTGTTTCAAGTCAAAATGTTACCACACTGCAAAATCCATTGTTCACTCATGTAAAGCTGAGAGATCAGGGCTGTGGTTTCAGGCGGAGTTTAGAGTTTATTTAGTGAACCTCATACTGATGAGTCAAAGTCTCATCCTATGAGATCTCTGTTTGCTGAGCTATCAGTGAAATCGATACAATTCTCCACACACAGCCTGCTTGTCTGTGAAGAGGATGCCTGAGTGCTTCACATTAGAGCTGAAGGGAAAATATCCTGCATGAAATGTCTGAAGTGGCAGAATTTTCCACAATTAAAAAAAAAAAAGTAAAAATACCCCTTTCTTAAGTGACTATTTATAGCAAATAATCTTTTCCAGACAACTCTGCAAGGAAAGCCATAAAGATACTACAAGGCACTCTCTACTAGATTAACTTTCTCTCAGCTATTGTGTTTCTCCAGAATATATTTCACTAATCTTCTGAGTTATGCTCTTTAAAGTGCTCCCAGGATCATCAGTCTCATCCTCAAGCTGCTGTATCTGAGCGATTCATACCGGCTTTGCAGCATCCACCAATCCTGTATTCCTCCCTATTGCTAATATAATAGTTTAAAGGTCAGGAGCACAAGCTGAACAAAAGACTCGCTGGGTTAAAAGGAGTGCAAATCTTCCAGAAAAAGCATGGACATTTGCAGTCTCCACATGATATCACATGCAGAAATCTCCCTTTTACAATGATTCCAGAAGTTGGTCAGTTTTATGCTGAGCTGATGAACTTCAACTGTTTCTCTCAGAGGGAGATTAAATTTGTTCTAATTCACTATCTTCCATCAGGCACTATCTCTACTCTGTGTGTAAATCTAAGAAGAATGGGGGTCACCACTCTAAAGAGTGCATTCCAGGCATAAGTTATCGTGACAGCATATTTTACCCAGAAGTGTAATTACAGAATCTCAGAGATGCTAACTAAGAGGAAAAAAGCTGCATAGCTAAACAGATGTTTGTGCATCTTGCTAAAAAATTTCCTCACGCTTGCAGAATCAAACAGGAGGAAGAGAAAGACAAATCAAAAGAAAGCAGGTCACAAACTTGCAAATATGCACATCCTCTGTCCTAGAGAACTTTATCGTGCTGCTCAGGCAGCACCCTGAGCTAAACAAACACCTGCTGAATATCACAGAGCCTTTTGCCTCCAGTGAACAAAAAATGCCCTAAAATCTTCCTGTAGCTCTTTCTTGAAAGGCTCCAGTGTTTGCCAGAACACTAACCTCATTTGTCCATGCATTAAAAAGAAAAGTTAATGCTATGCTATGCTTGTCTCCTGTACTACGATATGCATGACGGTTACAAAGCATCTGTCAAGACAGGAAACAGTGTCATTCTTACTATCATCTAACCAAACTTGCTTCCTGACCACAGTAAACCAAAAGCATAAACCTAAAATAAAAACACAAATAGAGAGAGAAAGAGCATGTCAGATAATCACCGATTTACACCACTCTTGCCATTATTGGTCCAACTGTGTATTGGTGTATACATAACCTACAACTCTGAAGGACCCACATGAAAATCCTAAGCAAAAACTCCTCTCACAGAGAGCCAGTGATCTAGATTCAAGTAAAATGTTCATTAAAAAATACAGAAGCACTTACTCACCTGGTGCTGTTACCATATCACCCACCTTACTCACCGGTTTGAGCTACTCTGCTACTTAGTGATGTTGGCTGCTGGGGAAAGGAGCTTGAAAAAATGTCTCTGGGGAGGGTCGAGAGGCACTCTTAGGTTTGCATAAGGCAATTTATCTTCTTGCTGTCCTTATTCTTCATCTTAAACTGAAGGACTAGCCACTTTCTCCACTTTCCCCAAATCATCATCTTCTTTTTTTTTTTTTTCTGGAGGTTATATGTATTATTAGCCTCATTTTATCAGCTAGGAAGTTAGTCTTCCCACCTCCTTGTGAAGTAAAAGGAAATACAGCAGTGACTCTTCAGGATGACACAGAGGAGGAACTTACTTTTCATACACTGAACCTTTCTGTGTTAGATGCCTAAAGACAAGTAGTCTTAATATCCTGCAGACCAGTGCTGCAAATACTCAAGAGACCTCAAATTTAAGGTGACAGTGCAGGGGTATGTGAGAGAGTATACACATAAAATACATCACGCTTACTCCTGTGATGCCCAGGATGCAGTCCCAATGGGGCACGTCATTTTGGCCACAGAACCTATCAATGCTGTGCACCATGATCCTAGGTAACAAGTACTGAATATCCTCCTCACCTTTGGAGATAAATGTATTTGGAAAAAAATTATTACTTTTCCCTCAGAGTTTTCCTTGTATTTATCTTGGATAGGGCTCAATCAGAAAACTTTGACAAAACTTCAGTTTCAGCAAGATTATTCTTTTATTTACTACTAAGTTTAAGATCAAGACACACACATACACACACATAGAGCATTAGTAGAAGAATAAAGGACTGTGAGCATCTCTGATAGTAGTCCTTGAAACCTGCCTATTACTACCTTGGGTAATCCTCAAAAAGCGAAGGAAAAGAGCTGCAGCGTATAAATCTATGTCAGCAGGATTTGAGTGTGCAAACATCACATCATAAAACTTTGTAATACACAACTGACAACTCATGTAAACACTGCGGCTATCCAAAGTTTCCTCTCACTAAAAGTTTGGCTGCATGCACAAATCAATGGAGTACCTTTAATGTACCAATGCATCAGGAAGAATTGTTAGAGAAATCTAATGAGTCTAAGAAGTCTTGCTACTTAATGGTCTTCCTTTCAGTAACAGGAGAAGCAAAATATTTCTGAAGCTGAACAATTACACCTAAAAAGTAACTGTTTCCATCAGCAATGCCAGCATCTTTCTGTACCTCTCTGTCTTCATTTTTCTTGGTGACTGTGAGTTCATTTCATAGACTGCAGATTTAAGCTTGAAAGACCATTCTGAATCAATAGTTCTACTCTTCATATAGACTCTACCTGGCAGCAGTTCTGCTGCCAGTAAAATATTTAATGCTGAGCAATAGCATCTATGAGGTAACAGAAGAGTTCTTGTATTATCTGGACTTCTGTAAGGCCTTTGACGTGGTCTCCCCAAACTTCCTTCTCTCTAAATTAGAGAGAGATGGATTTGATGGATGGACTGTTTGGGTGATGAGGAATTGGTTAGACGGTCACATCCAGAGGGTAGTGGTCAATGGCTCAATACTCGGATGTAGATCAGTGACAAGTGGTGTCCCTCAAGCATCCATATCGGAACCAGTACTTTTTAATATCTTTGTCAATGACATAGTGGGATTGAGTGCACCCTCAGGAAGTCTGCAGACGACACCAAGCTGAGTGGTACAGCTGACGCAACAGCGGGACAAAATGCCACCAGAAGGACCTGGACAAGCCTGAGAAGTGAGCCCATGTAAACCTCATAATGTTCAGCAAGGCTAAGTGTGTTGGGGCAACTCCCAGTATCACTACAGGATGGGAGATGAAGGGATTGAGAGCAGCCCTGTCAAGAAGGGCTTGGGGCTACTGGTGGATTAAAAGCTGGACATGAGCTGACAATGGGCACTTGCAGCCCAGAAAGCCAATTGTATCCTGGGCTGCATCAAAAGCAGTGTCGCCAGCATGTCGAGGGAAGGGATTCTGCCCCTCTAATATTGTCATGCAGACTTCACAGCATTTCACAGCCCCTGTTGAGAACATGCTGAGTATTTTTCCATATTTCAGTGGAACTGAATATTTATTGATTCCTTTTTAAAGTATATTTTTTTCCATTGTTTCACACTATAGATGCTGCAACAACACAAACAAGAGCATTTTCTTGTCTTCAACTTCATTACAGTTTTAAGATTTTAGGTATCCCTTCTGATGTGTCAACAAACTTCTCACAGTAACCTAGCAGTCACAGGTTTTCTTTATTCCAGAGAGGTATGTGAATAGGATGACCAATAGCTACATGACCACAACCTCAAAGAATACAATGGAATGTAATAGTTTCAATGGCTTCTACAGCACAATTCCCAGCCCATTCATTGTGGACAATCCACCCCAGCACACAGTGGAAAGCAATTCAACCCACATCTCACCTAGTGTTTCCAACACTGTACATCTCCGTCAGTGCTTAGACTTTCTTGATATTTTAACTTGTTGCCTGGAAGTTCCCTCTATGGTTACCTTCTGTCATGTGAAATATTCAGAAGAGCTTGTCCTTGGGCAGCAGATGCTTCTTTCCACCCTGAGCACCACAGTGACTGAGGCTTAGGTGGATAAACATTTACCTCCCAGAGGAGGAAGCAGTGATAGACATAGTGGTCTTTTGCACATCAAAGGGATAAAAGCACTTAGCAAAGGATTGAAAACCTGATTCTAGACCCTCCTGAGTCTACTATCTCCCAAATCCAGCAGGATGTACCAGCCACAGCCATACAAGAGAAGGAAATCCTGATTTCTCTAGGCATTTCAGATTGCCTTTCCTAGTGATTTATTGGGTGCCTCCCAGATAATTGCCCTGTGACTGTTTACATTACTGTCTCCTGCCCTTTGCTGAAAGTCATACAAAATATAGTATTCAAAATCTTGTTATGAGCAAAAGGAAAGACATTATATGTAAAGAGGTAAGAATTTGCGGTTAGTTGAACTAATGTCTAAACTGTCACATAGTCCAAATTATCTAATTAATACAACAAAATCCATTAATACTAGTTCTACCAAACTCTTCTAGGATCTACTCATTTCATTAGATGTGCTTGTTCATCCAATATTTCTCTTGTTCTTAGGGTTGACAGTTATGGTCTTCCTTAAATAGAGGGGGAACTGCAACAAGTTGTGAGCAACCTCAGATACTTGCTGGGAGTATGATGTTCACAGCTGTGGGAGTTTCTTCCTTTTCTATCCTGTGCTATACTTGGAGCTATATTTATATGCTTTCTTATCACACTGCCTCCTTCTCACCGGTTCCCTGTTGAAGTCTGAACATTGCCTCCCGCAGCCTCAGTTGACAGCAAGGGCTGTTACACCCAAGGCAGTGCTGCCGCAGGTTTAACGGACCATTACCACTCATGGTGTTCACATAGCTTCCACTCACACAAAGGTGAGGCAATAGTCACTTGGCTACCACTACAGCAATCTGAGACCATGCCAAGACAAACCCACACATCCTGACCCCTGCACTGTCAAATCTGCCCAATGCCTTTGACCTTTTATCAGTAATGGAAAACTCACGTTTTCAGAACTACAGTAGCAAACATCCTGACCTTCTTCCCTTCCCTTTCCTCTTCCCTTTTCTACTTAAACAACAATCTCCATTTATTAAGTGTAGTTGCCTCTAGGTACGTATACTAGCTCTGGATACAAGATCTGTTTATGTGTGATGCTCCTCACAATTTGTAAACCACAGAAACTTAGACAGCAATGAGTCTAGCAGGGAAGCTTTGTCTATGTCAAGGAAACAAATCACGTAGTTTAGAAATAAAAACACAAAGCTCTATCAGATCTTCTTTTCTTCCTCCAATTGGGCAGATGTGCGGAAAAGTGGGTAGATAGTTTTAATTAGAGCTGTACTTAAAATTTATTTCACTAGTTGGTATTCTGAGCTTGACAAAAAAAAATCTGCTAGAGGAACTTGATCACCCCTGATGTGTGGAGGTTAGTTCTGTATCTTTGTAACAATCCTCTCTGACTTAAAATTTTAAATTTGAGAATTTATCCAATGCAGTATTGTCTTTCTTTTCTCCCATTGAGATCACTGATGAAAGAGTGTAGAAGCAACCTCTTTTATAGCATATGCTTTTGATAATGCTTTACCAGATTTCTCTCTTTATGGAGAGGAAATATGAATGATACCTCCAAGTTATAAATGTCTTACAAAGACCCTTCCACAATGTGGTAATGCTGCGTAATGCAAACAGAATTGCTCTTGGATACAAAATTACTACAAGATTCTTAGGCTGCTATTCCTTTGTCATCTGCATTTTTTTTAAAGACAGCAATTTTTGCAGCATTTCGATGCACAGAATTCTCTGCTTTTCATTTTATCCTAATTCTGTAAGTGCAGTACTACCTAGTGTCCTAAAAACAGTGCTATTAAGATAAAAATAATGTTGAAATGGTTCACTGATTTCACAAAAATCAGTCGTGTTACCTTTAAAATAATGCAGGCTTGTGAGAACATAAATTTATAGGCAGAACAAAAAAATAATTCTCTGTAATCTAAATGGCCGGTTTAGGATTTCGTTCATTTTTCTGAAAACTAACTGAAATTCATAGAATGTTTGTTTCAGAGGTCCTTCATATTCTAACATTACAAATTGCAGAGAAGCTCAGGTAAATGTTACAATTCTATTTGACACGCAAGGATCTCATCAAATTAAACAGTGTTCTTAGAACAATTAACTAGCTAGTGTATTATTACCAGAAAAACATCCCATAGACACATTTCCACTAAACATGACAGAAAGAGATATAAATGCCCACACTCTTGTCTTAAAAATATTAACTGCACTTTGAAGAAAGGCTAACAAACTGAAAATCAGCACTCTTTGCATCAACAAAACTCCAGTCTTCCTAAATGAGACATTTGTCAGCTGTTGCCACTTTTCTCTGCTTAATTTAGCACAAATTGTCATTTCAGGATGTCGTGATTGCTGTAGAGTGGTTTATTATTTAAATCACTATGGTGTTTGAATAAAATACTCAAAATCTGGAGACCACATATTCACTGAATGCATACATGGTGTCAGATGTTTGTGAATCACAAATAAGCAACAGAGACTGACACTGAGTCGTGAACAGACTGTGAATACCTGAATGAACTGTTTAGTACCTTCTGAAATCCAAATGAAGATCTTGCTCATCAAATTTCTGCAATAATCCTTGTAATGACTTAGTTAAATATCCCACAAAGGTTCTTTTTGCTGCCCAATACTGTGGCTTCAGGACAAAGGTGGGGAAAAGAACTCTGACACCCTGCTGAAATGCAACTACAGGAGCTGGAACATGCAGCCAACATTTCTTGTTCCTGTTGATATATATTCATAAAGCTCAACAGTAAAAAGCTTTACATTTAAATGGATAATTAAGAATACTCAAGGAAAATATGGAAGTTACCTTGGTTTTGGACAGTGAAAGATTAAACACAGAAGCCTGTGCCATTTCAAAACTGTAATATATTTAATGTGGGTTGTTTGTTGGGTTTTTTTTTCTGTTGCATTGCAGAGGAAAATTTACGTTCTATTTGTCATTTATTCAGTGGCATTAGAAAAGTGTAACTGGCAACTGGCTCCTCATCCTTCCCCTGAGAAATAAATTACTTTTCATCACTATTTAAATAATTCATCCAATAGTCCAAATCTTTGGATTTTATATCTATATGTCTTTGGATATACAGTATCACTATTTATACTTCAGAATATTTCTAGTCAACTTCTCATGAGAATATACTACACTTAGAGCTACCTCAGATCCCCGAAGCAAGGGTGACACTCCAATGCATGATCACAGCAGAGCTCTTTCCCTGCATATCATCTTCTCGCATAGGTTTCTGGGTGCTCAGACTGAAAAAGCTCTGGAGACTGAACACATCCCACTCTCCACTTCTATTTATGGGTCTCTCTGCTAAACAGTGGGTGCAATACAGGGCTGGACGCCCAGGCAGCAAGGCCCTTCTACCTAGGATTGAGCCAAGGGGGTTGCTCAGTCCTGCTGCTTACAGCTACTAAACGGATTTGGAAGTGTGGAAGTGAAAGTGGCGTAGCACTTCAGACACTTCTTTTAGACTAGAAATCTTGCATAAGGCAAACATTTTTTTTAAACTTAAAGCCACTATCCACTTTTGTCATGCCTAAAACCGACCCTCCCCTGAGCCCTAAGCATCTTCAAAGGCATAATAGCAAGTTCTTACTAATGGTTAGGACTATTTCTGTCCCATATTTACTCTAAATTCTGAACTGAAAGCTCTGAAAGTCTGTGCTATGTGATCAGAATTACACATTTACATATCCATGGAACAAGTGTCTTATGCTATTCAAAACTGTATCTTTATCTAGATTTTGAAGCATACTTGAGAAACAGCATCACAAGATGTGGGAAATTATTAATATACTTAGACACTGGCTATCACTGAAGTAAATGACATGCTGATGAGTTCGTAAGTAGGAGAAAAAATAAGCTATCTGATGTAATTTCTCACATACATGTATGTGCACATTTTTTAAAGACAACCTTCTTGATATGGGTTATTTATACCAAATCTACAATGATGGCAAATACATCTGAAATCAGCCTCCGCTTCTAAAATTAGATTATTAACTTCCAGTTTGCTGAAAGAAATAAGAAACACTTCAGTCAATTCCTCACCACTCAGAATGAGTTAAGCATGGCAACTTTAACTCATCTTATTATTTATTCATATTTACATAAAATATATTTTATCTCCAGTGGCCTGGATTTTGGTTCTTTCTTTGCAGGACTTCAGCTACCTAAAATAAGCAATGATGATCTAGTTTGTCTTTGCGTGCATTAAGCTGGTTTGTTCAGTAACAAAGCAATATTCACATAAAATAGAGTGCACAGAATTAGAAAAACTGCCTTTGTCTCATCTAACTGCAGACAGATACAAGCTGGTGTCTATACCTCAACCAGCTACTTGGATTTCTACTAGCGAATGGAGACCTAGGTCTCACTTCAGTGGCCTAAAACAGATGTCAGCAGAGGACCATCAGTGTTAAAACCAGTGCCATCAGATATACCCTGAGACATGTGTGTAGTGGCAGATGATACAATCTGCAAGCCTCTGGATCAGCCTAGAAGCTACACAAAATGCCCACAGGCATCTCAATTAGTACTTGATGTCACTGCTCAGGCAATTGAACCAAGCCCCTAGTCGATACAGTCAATAAAATTTAGAGTGCTATCCATCTCACCAAGTACAGGTGTCTAGTTGAGGAAGAGACTGCACGTTAAACTCCATGCTGAGAGCACTGAACAGCTCTTCCCTGACTGCAAAGGGAATGGAACGGGTCTCCTGCAGACACGGTAACTCATTTGAAAAATGTATGTACATTTATACATAGGTGGCACCTATGACAAAGATAAAAAGAAATGCTAGCCCGTTTCTGCACTGCAAACAATGCAATCGGTTTTATCCAGAAAAAAAAAAAAAAAAAAAAGTAATTATAAATGTCTCTGTGCATTTTATTAGGATTTTGGCCAAATCATACAGCTGTTTTGTACACAAAGACAATTTGTATGGGTTATTTGCCAACTGCAGTCTCCTCTGAAAATCTCTGATTTCACCTATACTGACCCTACAGATTCTCTTCCTGATACTGAATCTCACCACCAGGGTTTTTCTCACTCAGAAGATAAAAGTACTGTTGGTGTCCAGGCAACACATTCTGGGAACAATTACCTCCCTGCCTCATTACTTTTACACAACATTACAGTATTTTTTATTTTAGGTTTCCTGTCCTCTGATGACTAAAATATGGGCCCAACTAAGTTTTTTGACAGCAGTGTAGAATTCTGAAAGAATATGAAGAAAAATAATTATAATTAGAAAATAAAATTAATTTATAGGAAAGAAGTACAACATTATTTACCTAAGTCATTACGTCATGCAAACAGAAGGTAAGTTCAAAATTTAAAATGGATCAAATTTTGTATTACTATGTTATTATTACTTTTGAAGTACTACTATTTCTTCTGAAATAAGCACTCCAAAGCTACGGTAATACAGTCAAAATTAGTAAAGTGGTATAGAGGAGGGAATTATTATTTTTAAGGCATAAGCTCTTTCTACCAGCTTTACAAAATCCAGAGAAAAGTGAACTGTAGGTTAAATATCTCAACACTAATGACAGGAGAACAAAGCTTGAGAGGAAGGAATGCAAGAAGGAATGGAGGAAGGAAAATATGTTTTAAAAGTTGGGGGTTTTTAAATTAGTTTTGTGGTAACTTGTAGTATTATGAGCTACTTTAAATATAACTATGAGATTTTTCTCCCCTTCAACTTTTACACAGTGTACCCTCAGACCTGATGGATACTTGGTCATTTCAAGTGAAAAACAGAAATTCCAATACGTTTATGTTTTATACCAACACTGGAAAAGGTTTTATTTTCACTATGACATATAACAAAACCAAGCTTTGAAACTGTAAGACTGCAAACAAAGTAATACAAACTCATGATTCTCAAGTTATGCCCTCACTAATATATATCCTTCAATACTGATTTTTTTTTGAGATTAAATACTTTATTCTATAATTAAGACACAGCTCTCCTGTCTAGTATTTTATATATTTTTCATGTTAGTGTTTTGTTCGCCTTTCAGAGTAGCATGAATCTCCCTCTTTTTCTACAAGACGCTCACAACTCCTTACTGTTAGGGAAATTGTATGCTGCTGAATTATGAATAAAACAAAGTGCAGTTTTATGGTTAGTTTTTTAAAACTGAGGAGTACCAGTTCTGTAATGCATAACACATAACCTGCCACAAATTAATACCTCAGCGTTAGACTGCTTGTCTGGGGCCAACTACTACATCAAATGCTTTCTGACTTTAATCCTTCAAAGCCAAAAGGATATAGCTTCACATGGATTCCAGTTAGGAATCAAAATTTTGCCTCTTCCTATGGACATCTGTTCTGAATTTCTGCCCATGAGTAAATTGAGAGTGGTCTTCAACAAGCAGACTTAAGCAGCAATCTCTTTAAGCTTGTTCTAAGTGCTAATAACTGACATAAAAATATAGTTCATTTGACCTATTTACAAGGTGCACCCAGCCCAACATCTGATTGTTTTCTCCATCCCACATGATGAATTCCATAAAATTCAATTCTGTTAAAATGAGGGATTCACATTGAAGAAACTCTGAACAAATGGGATAGCTGTGGTTGACTGTGCTCTGCATCAAAAAAAAATAGTTATCTTTATTTCTGAGGAATAAATAAATAAATAAAATGCAACAGCTGTTACCTAAGCTGTTACCTATTAATCCAATTTCTTATGGAAAAGTAAAGGTCATGTTCCAAGAAATAAAGAAACTGAGGGCCTGACAAGATGCATTAGAACTGGCCTCCATTCCACCAGAACAAAGGAGGAGTACCATGAATGATAAGCACTTTAGTTTGCAAAGGATAAATCCATTGATCACTTGGAACATGATTTAATAAGTTTTCAGAGTTTGATAATAATACAATGCAGAAATGTCACATCAAATTACTGTTATGCAGTAAAAGGAAGTTTAACATTTTGCTTAGACTATTTTAGTAAAAAACTACTTTGGGGAAGCAGAAGCTAATAGCTTTTAAAGAGCACTATTATTACTTCTAAAGGGAATCTTTTGAAGAAACCTTGAACAGAGGATTTGCTATTTTTGTTAAAAATATTATGAGGGAAGCTTGGGGTGAAAGAAACAAATGAAAAAAAAAAAAAAAAAAAAAAAAAAACCCACCCCACAAAAAACCTAGATAAAGACTACAGAAGACTATGTAACAGCTACTGTGGAAATAGTTTCAAAACAGTAATATAAACAATTAATAACTGTTGACATTACTTATATCTAAAGGAAAAGGCAAAAAATACAACTGAAATTTCTTAGTGAAACTTCATAAAAATATTTAACTCGCCTTCAAAACACTGCAAAACATCAACACATCTTCCATAATTAATACTAGTGGGTTTTAAAAGGCTAAGGATTTGTGCTTTGGTTGGGGTGTTTTATTAATAATTTTGCAAATTTGTACTGAAGTTTACAGAGTATATATATTAAGCCCAACCAGTGTTCCATTGCACCTCAGTCACTCATAGCCTTTCCTTTATTTTCTTACTCTGAACCAAAATCCTCACTCATTTCTATTCATGCAATAACACGAGGTTTATCATCTATGCATTCATTAAGATATAGTTTAGACTAGAATGTTAGTCTGCCTTCCTTTCAGTAGGGTCTACCAGCAAATCAGCACTGACCAGAGGTAAAGACTGTGGCTACCTAAGCTTAGACTCTACAAGGTAGCCACCAGTACTCACCCGTGCCCCTGCTCTCCATTGTAGTCAGTGCTAAAAACAGGTACTTTAAAGCCTAAATTTAATCTGGCCCATGTTAGATGTCTACTCCAGGATGAGGCAAAAGACTAGAAGTTTTGTTGGTGGTTTGGTTTTGTTTTTTTTTTTTTTTCACACTGACTGTAAAGGGAATTCTAGGCAAGCAGCTGAGCTGGAGAGACATACAATGTAGGATACTCCTACATCTAGTACTGTGAATCTTACACAATACTTTATTTTATACACCATAACTTACACGAATTGAATTTACTTACGAATATTCTTTATTATCCAAATAAAAATGTAAACCTAAATTTTGTGAATGGATTTGTACATGGAAGATTGTGTCATGAGAGATAAAAGTTCTTTCAAAAACACCACTTACTGCATCCAGCTTTCAGTGTCTCCCATGATCGCCTCATGCCACTCAATCCAGGAAGACCTTGAGAAATGAAAGAGTTTCTAACGGAGAGTCACCAAGTTAATCAGGGATCAAGCATCTGCCCTGAGAGAAGAAGCTAAGGGACAGGGCTTGTTCAGCCTGGAGAAGAGAAAGCTTCTCAGGAACCTAACAGCAATCCCCCAATACCTATGTGGAGATTATTGGGAAGATGGCACCAGGCCCCTCGCAGCACTGCCTGGTGAGAAAGTGAGCGGTAATGGACCTAAGTTGGAAGAGAAGAGGTTCAGACTGGATGTAGGGAGAAACTTTTCCAAGACTGACAGGGAGTGGCACAGATTGCCCAGAGAGATTGTGAATGCTTGCAGGTTTTCCAGACCAATTGGATAAAGCCTTCAGCAGCCTGGTCTGATTTCTCAGCTGACCCTACTTTAAGCAAGAGGTTGAACTAGAGAAAAACTCTGAGGTTCCTTTCAACCCAAATTATCCTATGATTTTAAGTGGTGAGTTTTAACCATGACATGCCTAAGACACATATTTCTGGGTCCATACAGCTGTAGACAACCATCTTATAAAACGGCCAGTAAAGTCTTAGGCAGGATGTGTGTTTCTGAACCAGACATTTCTGATCCACAAGATTTTGACACAAAAGCCCAGAAATAGCTGAGTCATCATCACGTGTTTTTACAACATGTTAACACAGATCCAAATACTGAAATACACAGAATAAATTTAAGAAACATCTTTGGTTTTTTGTTTAAAGACACGCACAGCATGAAAATGTCCTAGACAGACAATTTTTTTTTTTCTATATTTTAGAAAGGTCCACGGCTTATGGATTGCGAGACCGACTGGCTCCTTATAGAAGGTTAGTTGTGCAAAAAAAATGCTACAAAGCCCCATATCTACTTTGTAATACAGTAAGATTTCTTAAAATTCGTAAAAAAAAACCAAAACAAACCCACTTAGTTGTCACATACTGTAGGTCACTCATAGCAATTTAAAGAGCCTGTCACTATCCTTGGCCTAGACACTTGAGTTGCTCAGTGGATTACAATATATTCAGGATTTAAAGATTCTCTCGTAGCAAATCCTCTTTCTTGATGCAAGGATGACAGATTAGCCCATTAATTACAACCTTAAAAATAATGCTACCCTAAATCTCTTCTCTTGCAAATACCTATAATTATATATATTACAAACATGAAATCAGGTAAGTATTCTTAAAGCTTCTGAATGATGAAAGCTAAATGAATGCTCCACACAAGACCAAAATATGCACTATAAAATGAGTAATTCTGGGGAGGAGCCAGTGTTTTCAGCAAGCAGACACAAAAATAAGTAAAAGATGTTATGAATAATAAAAGCAGTGAGTAAAATTTAACAGGAGACCAGTCTCTTCACCGCTTTATGCCACGGACAAAATGGAAGCACATTTGGGAAAATACACTGATTTTGCAGCACTCAACATCTACTTTGCATTCACATCATACAGGTATAACTGATTAAACAGAGAGCAAGTGAACAGCCTACAGCAGCATTCAATTTTTCATTTCTACAGTATATATGACCAAGGTGTAAGAGAACCAACATTCCAGAACACAACACTTACATAACTCTAGCTGTTGGAAAGACTGATACTAAATTGACATAATAAAGATTTAAAAGCCAAAGAAAGATCCAACTGCTTAATATCTAAATAACTGAGAATTTTGAATCTACATAGTTGTGGGACTGTTTACTTTCCAAAATGGCTGCTGTTATAAGCACCTCCAAACTCAAAACTTTTACATGCAAAAATTCTGTAAGAGCAAATGCTCACAGGAAATTACACACAGGTTTAATTCGCTCCGGGCAAGGCAGTACTCTGTATTTAGAGCTGGTGAGAAGACACACAGGTGAGTAATACTATTTATTTCAATGGGACCATCCATAAGTAAAGAATTCACAATCTAGTATTTTGTGGAGCCCGAATCATTTCCTTTTTAAGAATCACTTATTTTTTCAGCCACGGCATCCGTAAGGACTACAGTCTCGCTGTACTAGACAATTTTTAAAAAGAAACACATATACTAGAGCTTATTCAGCACAGGGGCTCTCAGAGACATGAGACATAACAAGGAATAAAAAGAACAGAGAAGATAATGTCACCAAAAAATTACAAAATTTTAAGATTTTTAATAAACTATGCTCTGTATTTTTCCCAGAGATAGATTACCAAACATTAACTTGTTCTTCTTTTATGAAGAAACTCTTAAAACAGAAACGCTGATGCTAATGGGAAAAGAGGAGTATCTAGCAGTAGAAATCTCAATAAAGATACATTTCTATGAGCCGTGATAAGAATGAAAAAGACCCGCCCTTGATACAACCCTGATAAAACAAAGCACAGCTCTCCAAGTTGCAGCCCTGTAAATCCGACTTTTAAAAGTGAGAGTAATGTTGACATTAAGGCTCCTAAATGCTGGTACATATTTAGATTTAATCTCTATCAGAGGAGAACAGGGACTCTAGCCACAAATTGTCTAATCAGGTTTTTTTTAGAACTTATTTATATGACGGAAAATACAGCATTTTCTGGGAAGAAGTTCCACAACTGGATTATCAAATGTGAATCAAAGAGAAAAACCCTCCTAATTTTACATTTCTACCTAATTATTTATTTTGTTGTTCCCCAACACCTAGGTTATGAGTAAAGTCACTGCTTAGCTCATATTCTCACATCATTTGTGATTTTATGTAACTGGCGTAGTAGTTATAAACAGTCTCCTTTTCATGATAAAACATCCCAGTGGATTTAATTTTTTCTTGAACAGAAGTATTCCTATACTTCTGAGTTTCCAGATCACCCTTCACCATTTCCTTACAAGTCTTAAAATAACCTTTGAGATGGGGAATAATTCAAGAACATCTGGGTGTAATATGAAATTAGAGAGAAGCATAATGCATTTTTTTTTTGTTCTTCACTCCTCTCCTAGGAAATTCTATTTCATCTTTTGACTCCTAACACAGAGTATACACAGACCCCTCCGTGATGACAAAATCTAAGTCAAAGCTTATCGTTTGCTGGGGGGGGGGAGAATACACAATCATACACACACATAACCTAGTCAATTAGTTAACTAACCGAGGTTATTTCATTCATTAAAAAAATGGATTTAATCTGTGATTTTCCTCCCATTCACTTGGCATTCTCATATCCTTCAACTGTTTTTCTTCTTTAGCTTCAAATGAAAGTCTGCTGCAACGTTATGTAGCACCTGCAAACTTCAGCAACTCATTCTTCACACAATACGCAAGTCATTTGTGCACAGACATAACCTGAAATCTTGAGGGAACCAACTGGCAGTTTCTCTGAACTATGAAAAAAGGACTATTGCAGCATTTTTATTTTTCCTGTCACCTAACTTCCTTCTCATCCAGCAGCAGCAATATTACATTGAGCGATGTATCATGGGTCACATTTAAAGGAAAAAGAAAGCTGAATTCCATTTTTATATGGTCTGTTGTGGCATTAAATTGCATGCAACTGTACATTTGGTGACTCATAACCAGTACACAAAGGCTTTGATACATAAGTCAGTGAAAAGGCTATTTTCATTACCTTATTTGTACTCTCAGCGCTGACTGTGCTAAAACGGACATCTACAGACTCTTGTCTCTGGTATTTCTTACTTTTGCACAATAAAAAACTAACCTGAAGCTGAAGACATGGCACAGAGAAGCATTTACTTCTTCAGAATGTAGGCCAATTAAATAATTAAAAGAAGTATTTATTGTGGTTTTTTAACTATATCTACCCTTACATACTCTCCTCTCACAAATCAAAAACTTCTACAACCTGCCATTTGTACTTGCTTTTCTTGAATTGTTTAATCTTCAATAAAATAAAGATAAATTTACATTTTGAATACTTTAAATTTCCATTTTTAATTCCATTTCAGTAAAGTGTTTTGAAAAGTCAGATGCAATTCGGAAAAAAACAGTTGTCCACACAAAGCTTGAATATCTTATTCTGCTTTTGTGACTAGAGTTACAGGAGGTAATTAACGTGTTACATTCAAACGCATGTACAGGTCCCCCTGAGCCTTCTCTTCTCCTGATTGAGCAAGTCCGAGCTCTCTAAGCCTCTCCTCATATTTAAGATGCTTCAGCCTTAGCTAAAGAAAGACCATAGCTCCTACCTGGTCTACACCCATTTTCTTTCCCCCCCTCTGGAAAAAGTAAGTATCCTGTAGGCTTTCTTCTCCACTATCTGGTTTCTATTGCTGGCTTAAAATTCCCACAGACGAGCATGCTTCTCCCTCTCCTAAATATTACCATAGCATTACTAAAGCTGATACCATACTGAGATAATGAGGAAGAGTCTGCTTCCCTCTCACCACTGATAGTGATTGGAAAAAATGGAACTACCTGTATGATGAGACTGACCAGCCTCTATGGCCAATCACTTAATCACATCTGCAAGACCCCGCTACAGAAGTTAATTTTACTTCTGTTACTTCTGCTATGAAAAATAATGGTTCTTATTTCCCCATTGATGGCTAGCTTTTTCATCTGCATAAATAAAACTTTTCATCTGCATAACTAAAATGAGATGCTTTATTGCCATGCTTTGTATGTTTGAATGTATAAAAATACTGCAAAAAGAGCAACTGCCAATTATTGTTGGGTCCTCGCAGCATGGCACTACCTCTCCGGACATTTTAATGAAGTTATTTGCAATGCTCTAAACCACAAACCTTTAACTAAATCCTCTGTCACAGTTTGAACTGAATAGTCAAAGGGTTTAATCAATCCTCAGACGCTTTGGCATAGTACAAAGCCTCAACCTGAGTTTAAACCCGATGCCATCTTGTAAATTGCAAAAAGGAATTTCAAGACCAAGAACTACAACTGACTTGAAAGATAGAAAATTTTCCCCTTCAGTATACCCCTAAAAGTACAGCTATACCAGAAACAACAGAGATGCTTGTATAAAAAGCTAATGCCAGCCCGAAAAGCTGTTTAATGACAGAATTCATTAATTAACCCAACAAACAAGCACTATACTGTCAAATCAATATTTTGACAGACCAGCCTCAGCAAAAGATGATCCTTGAAGATGGACATTTTCCCATTGGATTACAAAGGGAAAAGATTTTGGAGGCATGATCCTGAAGCTACCCTTTATTAAAATGAAAAAAGATAAAGAAAAAACTATATAGAGAGGTACCAAGTTTTATGGAGTTAGCTGAACATAGTAACACAGTCCTTCACACTAAGATAAGTAAATAAACTGCAGAGATTTTTGTCCTTGATCATGTGTCAAAGAAGCATCTCTGTTTCTCCAAAAGAAATTAAACCAAGCTTTCTGACTTTATTGGTTTCAGGATGGGCAATTTATATTTGCAATTATGATCAGAGACTGCATTTCCTTTCCAATGAAGAGCAAGCAATTGCTCTCCTACAACAAACTCATTAACACCACCTCAGAACTCAGAGCCAGACTGTGGAACCGATGCACGGGTAACGGTGCAACTCAGAAGGAAAGTGTTCATCTGAAAGGTGTATATGGCTTATTGCTATGACTTCCAAGCACCTCACAGTCTTTATTCTGAATAAGGCAAGTGTCAATTTTCACATTTTCTCTGGATGGCACTGGGGCAGACTGAGGTTATACAAGAATGGATTGATGAAGACTGGCAGAAGAGAAAAGCTGAGCTGAGACCAAGTCCAACCAAACTGTATAAAATAACATCAGCAGGTGGTTACGCTGCACTTCACTGTCTCATCAGGTGAGATCACAGTAGAACTTTGTTCACTGATGTGCAGCTTCTCAAGGCCAGGAAACAGGCAATTAATTTAACCCAATGCATTTTTTTCCTTATATGCTTCCCAAAATCTGCTTGGAACATAAGCAATGCCAATTAGTGCACTCTAAACACTGGATGAGAAGAAGTAAACGTTGAAGCAGTTAAGAACTTAAGTGGTCATAAAGAAATCTGTAAAAATGTGTTGTTGCCTGATTTACAACACCTGCTTTATGAAGTCTCTCCATTATTTTAACGTATTTTCACTCCTTTTTCAATCTCTGGTATTTCTCTTTTTTAGATGCAATCAGCAGCAGCCAGAGGTTGTGTAGGCCTTGGAAGTTTTCCAGACAAGACTGGATAAAGCCCTGAGTAACCTGGCCTGACCTCAGAGCTGACCCTGCTCTGAGGAGGAGGTTGGACAATGTAACCTCTTGAGGTGCTTTCCAACCTGAGCCATTCATATGAAAATGAATACAGCACTTTATAAGAGGTATTGCTTCTGCCTCTACTGAGAAGAAGTCACAAAAACAAGTGCTCATTACTGCTGTGGAGGTCAGACAGCTATTTATTGAATCAAGTTTATCACATGAAACAAATGGTGATTATGAGGACGGCAGAGCTTTAATTACACTTTGAAAGAAATCATTATTCAGCTACAGCACAAGTGAAAGTAGCGTTTATCACCAGAGGAAAAGTGATAGCAGTGTTCAAAGCTGGAGTTATTTTATGTATTTGCTGAATGCAAGATATGAATAAAAAAGAAGCATTAATCGCTGATCAACTTTTTAAAATGGAGTTTCACAGTGCAGACTAAAGGCTACTGCCACACAGGACTGCGTGCAAACAACAGCAGGATCTTCAGAGTAAGATTCACAACAGTCCACATGAAAAGGTAAAGCTGCTTAAAGAAGACATCAGATCAAGCTAGGTTTTCCTGAAATCCTACAGTCAAATACCTAATTCTAGGCTTTAGAGAAGCAGAACCACTTTCCCAGAAGCAGCAGAAAAACAACAGTAATATATAAGTAGGTTTAAATAAATGTAGTGGGATTTTAGATAGCATGACAAGGGGCTAACAGCTTTATGCTTGCGCTGCCTGTGCTGTGAGCATGAGATAGCTTTAGTTCAGATGCTACAGAGCCACGTCATTATCACAGTATGTCCCAGCAGGGAAACAGGTCAAACTTCCTCAAGCATGGAGCAACGCTTAAGATTAATATCTGGCTTTGAGTTTGGAGATGTCTTATCTCTGGACAGCTCAGGGAATGAGACAGCACAACTGGTATTTATTTGTTTAGGTTCCTATAGCTACATCCTTTATGGTCTGGTGACTAGGACATACACTGCTCCTACAAAGGAAAATTTCAAGGGTTTAGGTTGTCATGCATTAATTGCTGGCAAGTTATCGGTAAATAGTAAACCTTTAGTACCTTTTTGATAGGTACCTAGAAGTATTTGGTCCTAGATATTACTACCTCTACATATGAGAAAAGCATTGAGTCAGATCAAAATTTCAGTTTAACTCCCTTATGTGACTGTAAGCAAATGACTTTGGGAGACTATCTTCTAAACGTTTTGGCAAAGGTCCCGCACAACCTGTATCACCCTCTGGTACTATGAAAAGAGATGAGGTTCACAGCCCTCCCCATGCATGACAAAGTGATCTTTTTGATAGTCTTGAGAGCTGTGTCCATCCACATATTTTCAGTCTCACACACTAAATGTTCTATCTTGACCTAAGCCACATTTTGCCATGCTGTGTAAGGTCTCTGCTGTGTCACAGAACAGACAATGCCGACGCTTTCCCTTCTACACAGGGAAAGCCACTTAAATGTTTAGTACTAAACTTTTCAAAAGTGATTCCTGAAAGCCAGGTGCCAAACAGAAACCATAACAGATTCAAAGAAACCAACTCCAGAGTACTAGGTGGGGACATTCTCTGGAAGTGTGCTCCAGTGAATTAAGATGACATAGTGAATTTCTATGCTTCTACTGTCAAGTCAAAAATAGGCAGTGTGTTGATGTACTTCAGAATGTACTGACATGGTAGCCGAAACACAACATTCTATAGGTAACAGCTGTTACGCCCCTCCGGAACACAGTTACCAGGCACAATTTATAGCAAAACCCGTAATCTGTGCTGGAACATCAGTGTTGGAAGTTGTAACGAGACAACTAAGAGCTTCCAATTCCTCTTAATGGGCAGAGCTCAAATTAAACGCAATACTCAGGTCATACCCCTCTCTTCCAACTAGAACAACAACCCCTCCTCTCTGTAGCCCTGTCTGACAGTGCTGTGCTTCCTTCTCATTAGCTCCACTCATGCACAACACCTATTCTGTTCTTAATTTAACTCTTCTTGACAGCAGTGACACCTTCCCACCCCATTCAACCCCCAGCTCATACCTGTATTCTGTAACTCATTCTAGGTAGCTAACCAAAGCATTTAATTCCTTTAACTGCTATGAATCCAATTTCTTCTTGAATCCTGTTAGGAATCAGAAGTATGGTTTTGCCTTATCACTAATAAAAAAATTACATTCAAGTGGGTTCATCATCTCTCCCAGAAACACATGCATCTTTTCCTATTCTAATTCCTTTTCAGTCAGCTCCACATATATTGCTTTTTAAAGCTTTGACAACACTGAGTAACTGCTAAGGAAAATAACCAGAGAGAGCAAGGAACACAACGCCTAGAAGAATCTAATTATAGCATTAAATCTGACAAAATAGGATGTGTTCATTTGTGAGGTGACCTGTACAGATTTCCTCTGTGAGTTCCCCACAATGTTTCCTGCATACAACTTGCTATGCCACCTTGCATAGCAGGTGGGCATACATAAAGAGTGAAGATATTCTCTTGATAAATTAGTGAAGCTGAGTCAGTGTCAAGTATTTGCTACCGGGCAGAAAGCAGACAGCTGGTTTACACCTTTGAGAAATTAAAGATAAAGCATCAGCAGAGGTGATAACACCTAAGACAGCAAACATAACACGGGTAGCACAGACTGGAAGGTGCTGGACTCAACCCCTTTGTTATGTGAATGAATTCAGAAGCACTAATAGCAGAAACCTTTTGGAGATATGTTTCTGAACAAAATAGGTTCCCAACTCTGTATTTCCTTTATTTGCTGCTTATTGTTATTCATACGCTGGTTTTGTTTGTTTTGTTGTTTTTTTAAAAGGTTTCTCCTTGTTCCCTTGTTGGACATGCTTCACTGTAAGGAAGAAGCATCCACTTTTCACCTACAGCAGGGCTCCGGGGCTCTCCAGTTCAAACAATCTGTCACAGGTTATTGTATTAAAGCCATGAGATGCCTGGCAAGCAAATAAAGGTCACCATGAAATATTTATAAGAAACATACCTGCAGCTTAATCCTTGCACTGAATATGCATCCTAGAAATGGGACGTGGCTTCCCCTCATAGGTTGCAGTGTCATGATTTTGTCACCCCTATGAAATTTCTTGCTTACATCCAATGCAAAGCCATTTCAGAATGGATATATAAAGGGACTCTTCACATACACAACCATGGATGGTGACTCATGCCTCATGCCATTAAATTAAATTTAATTAATAAAATTTATTGAATAAATTAAACCTGATCCAGAGCACAGGCCCAGGCCTGCTCTTGTCCACCCTGTGAAACTGCTTGAACAGTTTCTGGAATGGGTTTGACTTGGGCCACTCTCAAATTATTCTCAGGTAAAGCAAGGGATTGCTCTCAACACGTACAGCAAATTTCACCACAGCATTTTAGAAGGTGAAAGATTTTTAATGGCAAGGACGGAAGCTCCTCTGTGGATGGCCTCAGCTGCACAACACAGGTATAAGCACAGTTAATTATGGCATAACGTAAAAGATCAACTGTCTTACACCAATTTGTTTTCCCACACAAACCATCTTGGAGTTTTCTTAGCAGCTGCTCAGGAATATCAGTTTATGGACGGCTGCTGAAGGACGGGGTCTAAAGCTGCAGGACTGTAACACACATGCGACTTACATTCCTTTATCACTTTGGAAGCTCTGAAGTGCTATAATACACTAAATACAAAGGGAGAAAAGGGAGAGGAGGGAGGGAGGAGCAACTGAAGGTTGCGCTTGTCACCTAAAGGCCTGCATATCCAATTTTTAAGTGCTTAACTTTGCAGCTTGCAATATTCTTTCAATGCTTTTTTTTTTAAAAAAAAAATCCTGCTGCCAAGGCCAGTTCTATAGGAAAAATAGCATTTCAAAACAGTAATTTCTGGCTGATAATTTTCCTTCAAATAGGAAAAATTATCAGGAAAAAGGTTTGATTTTAGGAACGCTCTAACTATAGAAAAGGAAGGGTTTACCTAAAGGTACTGAAAACAAATATAAAACAAAGGCAGCCACATGGCAAAAATAAATTGAATACATGAAGAAATGGACCATGAAGACTGGCAACACCAGCAGAAAGCAGGTAAAAATGTAAAGGCAGAAAAACCTCAAGGGAGTTTGAGACATAGAACTTTAAACTGGATGCAAGGGAGGCTGGCAGAGCCTAAGTATGTAGATATAAAGGCCCTCTTCTTGCAGAAGTGGATGCTAGGAGATTATCAGAGGAAAGCATAGTACGTGTTTCCCCTGTTCTTACTCTTCCTTTGGCATCTGTCACGGATGGTGACAGAACTCTGTTCCACATACTTTGGTCTGACTCAATACTACCACCCTTATGTTTGTACAAACCCCCTGTATGCAGGCTGAAAAATAAAAAAGGAATACTTTATATAGAATGGCCTACTCTGAAACCATAAACGAACCAACCTGTCATTGCCTCATCTAATTCTTCAGGGAATGAATTATTAAATCCCTTGAGAGCTACATAAACTACTACATAGAATTTGCACACTCACACACACACAAGCATGCATATGATAGATGGGTAGAAAACAAGTTTCTTAGCTTTAAAATAAGAGCTATCTCTGGCAACATGAAAATTATTTTTCAAACCTCCACCCCTTTCCGTGAGTTATTTTACTTAACTTTTCCCTTCATTATATACATATGTGTATGTATGCATATGTAAGTGTGCATATACCATAGCATCACAGAATGGTAGGGGTCGGAAGGGACCTCTGGGGATCTCCTGCAACCTCCCTGCCAAAGCAGGTTCACCTAGGGCAGGTTGCACAGGAACACATCAGGTGGGCTTTGAAAGCCTACAGAGAAGAAGACCCCACAACCTCTCTTGGCAGACTGTGTATGCATATATAAAAATCAGATATTTAAAATACATACTTAAAATTATTCTCAAAAGTTAGAAAAGCCTAAAACCATGTGAATGGGATTTCTAGCAAGGTCACCTGGTGCCCTGTTGGTGGAATAAGACACTCAACAGCAATGAAGTGGGTGTCATCGCACTTTTCCAGGTGGCTGCCAGGAGACTCTTACAGTCTTTTAGTTTGTCTCAGCAAAGACTGGGCATTATTCTGACACACAGCTTCTGTCATCCTGTTCATAACAGACAGTAGAAAAATTCTCTGTCCCCATCAAGAAATAGGCAATACTTAGTAGGCTCTTCACCATTCAGACAGGTTTTTCTGTTACTATTTCATTTTTACTCCTTTTTATTTATTTTTTTACTAGAGGATCTAGTAAAGACTGAGAGATAATGTGCTCAAAACGCTCAACAAAAGGCTCTGCTCTGGTTTTGGCTGCATTCTTGGCTGGAACAGGATACCTTCATATCTCTAAACATACAAGCACTTCTTGCTTAACAACACATCGGTTATCATGGTTATTGCTGTGGTCAGCTGGGAAATTCACCTCCAATGGATGGCTATTGACATTCTAATCAGAGGGACTGACTTCCTGCAAAAACAACATCTCTCCATTAAATACACAGAGAGAGCCCTGATGAATAATTTAGGCAAGATGCTTAACTTTTTCATGGCTAGAGGCAGAAAAGTTTAATCTGAGCTTCAGAAAGTAAGAGAGAGGAGAGTTTAATGTGATCTAAAGCTAGTTACTGAATGGCTGCTCTCCCCAAAGGTAAAGGTTCCTCTTTAACATCTTATGTGACAGGCCCATGTTGCAGGCTTTTACTATTTCATTTACAATAGTTAATTTTGGCCTGCTTAATAAATTATCAAGACCTAATAGGACAGTACAGGTAGGACAACCAGATCAAAGTTTAACTCAAGGAGCCTGTGGATAGAGGAGTGAATGTCCTTGTCTCTAATGTTATCTATCTAGTTTAAAATATCCTGTATTAACCTGTTGTTCAAAGTCGTTACATTGGATGAAGATTTCTCACTGCTGTTTTGGAGCAAGAAAGGGTCTGTTTCTTTCCGGAATATCCATTGTACACTATTTTAAACACCGGGTTTGCTTGAACAACCGAAAGGAAGGACACCCGCAGGTGGAAGTGACTGCCAGAATGTCATGCAGAGAAATGACATTCAAAAGGCAACTCATCAACAGTTCTAGATGGCAGACATGCGCGATACTTTAGGCCATCAACCATGCTGCCCATCTTTTATGAAGGCATCATTGCCAGAACATTACCTAATTTTAAAATAAGAAAAATTCACTTCAGATGGGTGACAAACTGGGGAGTCTCTAAATCCAATCCACAGTTTTCATGATTATGAAGGCCCAAATCAACATAAAAATACACAATGCTCTAGGGATATGAGTAAAGCCCATGTGAATATTCTCACAATTCAATAATTACCAATAATTACTTAAGTTACCTTATCTAGTTTTTCACAATAAAAAATAAAAACATATCTTTTAGTTAATGGTAGAAGAAAAGTTCTGCCTAGCTCCCAAAGAATGCAGCTTTATCTTTCTGTAAAACAGTAAATTAGGCAATTAGACTAGAAATTTGCTGTTGCACAAGAATCTACTAATAGTTACAATAGCACATTGACACTAAGATTAAGAGCAGAAATAATGTACTGCTGACCTGTGTATTACAGATGTCACACTGGTACAGAAAATACATAGAGAAGCTTAACTCACAAGATCACACGATGCAAGGCAAAACATAAAGTACACCCATTCAGCTGGAGAGAAAATGAAGATATAGTACAAGTTTGCTTTCCTTAAATGATGTTTCTTATGTTAAAAAAAAAAAGCTCTTAAGACAGAAAGATTTCTAATTGACTTATCTCTAATAATGTGCACATTTGAAATGGAATCATCAAACCTTGCATGTCTGAGAAATGTCACTGTTTTCACATTATAAATGTAACATTTACAGCTATGTACTTATTAATGTTCTATTTTTTGTCTGATATCACTGTGTGTTTTGGGAGAGCTAAGAGGGACGACTAGGATAAAGGAACAACTGCTTCATTCCCGCCTGGCAGTTCCTATGCTTTTATGAAACTATCATCTGTGATTATCAGTCTGTTTTTAAATATAATCTACTGAGGGTAGAATGTGATTTGCAATATTAAATGGCATCAGTGCAATCACATAGCTCAATTCCCATGTGCCCTGTTGAAAATCTGCTCACTTTTGTACTTAAACTCCTCTTCCCCTACAGAACTGAGCATTGATTCCTCTTCTTTACCAAGATGAATCCCTTTCCCACGTGATTTCACATGTCAGTCTATTCTAATCACTTCTAGCTGCCTCTGCTCATCCAAGCACAGTGCAGGCATTCGAAAGGACTATGAGATGCTTTCCTTAGGAACTCCACTGAATAGGAAACAGATTACTCTTGACGACTCTGAGGCGTGGACAAGAAGGAGACATTTCCAGTATGCTAACCTGCTGTTGACAGAAATAATACTAAAAACTAATGCCTGATACACTTTCTGACCTTCTCTAGGCTGTGTGCTTTCCAAACTCTTTTTTCTTTGACTGATTTCCTGTTGCACTAAGTAGCTTGTCAGAGGAAAGCCAGCATTGCTTCCTACTGCCATGACAATGTTGAACAAGGTCAGGATTCAAATAAAAGCATGAAAAAAACCCAAAAATCCCCTGTATCCCTTGTACTGCATAGTAGTATGCAAAACCTGATTTAGTGTGTGCAATTTTTTTCTTAAGTGATAACTTATTTGCTTTTTTTCTGAAATATTTTGCCAGACATACACATATTATGTACATGTAATGTATACACTGCATGTATGTGTATGTACATATGTGTATATACACATATATTTACACATGCACACAGAATAGGAATACTAAGATGTTGCATTTCATTTCTTTGTCTTCATGGTTTTTCCTCAGACAGGAAGAGAACCTTACTACAATGTTTTCCTAACTGTTTTTAAACGCATCAACATTTTGGGCACAGGCAGACAAGGGATGAGAACACAGCAGGGAAGCTTCATCTTGGATGATCACAGGTTTTCTACACTAAGGGAAAAAGAGATCCTCATTTGACGTAATGGGTTCAGCTCCAAGAAAATTAGGGAGTGATGCCAGCTGAGGACCTAAGGCATTCACATTGATAAAAAGGAAACTGCTTTAGCTCTGATATTCTCTACCTAAAATTATCAATTAAATATAGATTAAATTTAACTACTACCAAGAATTAGGTCAAAAGCACTAATTCATCTTAAGACAGTTTTTATACAAACAGGTGCTTACACAGTAGACCTACACTTGTATCCTAATTTCAAATCTCTCATATCCCAACTTCTTATTTCCCAAAAGCAAAATAATGGTAAAACTTAACTGCACAGCTACCGTATCAGAATTGTATAAACTCGGGCATTCAGCTTAGAAACTCCCAGCTTGGAAAGCAGTGACTTTTGATCAAGCTATCTAAATAGGTCAAAGTGTATAGAATATGTTCCAAAAACTATTACTGAAGGATGTTCCACAATCCCCCACTTTAGGGAGAAATACTCAGACACCAAGAGTCTTGATTAGAATAGTACTGGCCTATAAATCTGCACAGCCGATTTTATCTAAGCCAAGTAAGGAACCAGAAAGTAGTCAATCCTCCATCTAAAACCATGAAGGGCTTGAGCCAGTACGCCTCTCAGAGCACTTTGAAAATTGAATGCAAATTGCAGTGGCATCTTGTGCTGTCTTACATAAGACCACAAGAGGAAAAAAAATATCTGTAGTCTCTAATTTTATGTAATAACTTGCTAGTTACAACACTTGTACACTTGATACGGGTGACCCAGATTCAATTCTGTTTTCTGCACAAGCAGATTCAAACCCATCTTACAGAAATTCTCTAACGACAAAGTTGAGTGACTGTATGGGGTTACATCACCTAGAGTTTCTCTGTTGTAGAGAAAAATAATTTCAGGAGTCAGAGTCCTATCACAACATGGCTCTGCTTACATAAAGGATGCTCAACTGGGAAGAGGTACATGGGCTTGTCTCATTTTCCTACCATATCTACAGACTACAGAGAGTGTTTCCTTTCCTTAAATGCTGTGGTGGCAAGGTGTGATATAGTAAGTGGAGTAAAAACTCTTCTTTGTTCTCTCATACTGATTTTAACGTCACAGTATCATAGAATCATAGAATGTTAGGGGTTGGAAGGGACCTCTGGAGATCATCAAGTCCAACCCCCTGCCAAGCAGGACCACAGAATCTAGGGCAGGTTACACTGGAATGCATCCAGATGGGTCTTGAAAGTCTCCAGAGAAGGAGACTCTACAACCTCCCTGGGGAGCCTGTTCCAGTGCTCTGTAACCCTCACAGTAAAGAAGTTCCTCCTCATGTTGAGGTGGAACTTCCTATGCTCTCCCTTGCATCCATTGCCCCATGTCCTATCACAGGGCACAAGTGAAAAGAGGTTGCCCCTTTCTTCTTGACACCCAGCCCTCATCTATTGATACACATTAATTAGACCCCCTCTCAGTCTTCTCTTCTCCAGACAAAAAAGCCCCAGGTCTCTCAACCTTTCCTCATCAGGCAGGTGTTCCAGTCCCCTAATCATCCTCATAGCCCTACATTGGACTCTCTCAAGTAGATCTCTGTCCCTCCTGAACTGGGGAGCCCAGAACTGAACACAGTACTCCAGGTGAGGTCTCACTAGGGCAGAGTAGAGGGGGAGGAAGACCTCCCTCCATCTGCTGGACACACTCTTCTTAATGCA
>VZZY01012768.1:131028-188765 GCA_013400335.1 Eurystomus gularis
CAGCAAACTTGCTGAGAAGACACTCTATCCCTTCATCGAGGTCATTGATGAAGATGTTGAACAGGACTGGACTCAGCACTGACCCTTGGGGGACTCCACTAGTTACAGGTCTCCAGCCGGACTTGGCACCATTGATCACCACTCTTTGGGCTCTATCATGTAGCCAGTTCTTAATCCATCTCACTGTCTGTTCTTCTACCTCACACTTCCTGCGCTTGCTCACGAGGATGTTATGGGAAACTGTGTCAAACACCTTGCTAAGGTCAAGGTAGATTACATCCACTGGTCTCCCTGAATCTACCCATTCAGTCACGACATCTTGAATGCTATCAGATTAGTCAAGCATGATTTCCCCTTGGTAAATCCAAGAGTAATGCCAATGATACAGAGGAAGTACTTATAACTTACATGTACAAACATATGCAACAACACAGATAATACACATCTGACATATAATATCCGATATATCCTTAATATCTGTTGTTGTGCACGCTGTAGTAGCACACACATCCTAATGTATAGAATACTTACAACAATAATGTGAAGAATATATTGTAAATTAATTCAACATTGCCAAGAGATGATAGGGGATCCAAAGAATCAATAGTTTCCGCTTTAATAAACCTGCAGCAATGTTCTTGGAAGAAATATTTGTTTTGAAATTAAAAACCAGCAAGCCACTCACACTGTATTTTTACTAGGCACCAGAGCTTACATACAGAAGCCTGTCTAAGTGGTTAAAGCCTACCTATCCCAAATTACAGTGCCCAAATCAAAATCCATGTTGCTGAAAACTCAGCAACCTTTGAACTCCAGAATAATCTGATTGTTCTCGTAGTCTCTGGAAAGAGAGGCTTTTAAATCCCCCAGGATGGAGAAAGTTGTAAACTGAACTCTCTGGTGTTCTCCAAACTTGAACATATGTTATAAAGTGGAGGCCAGCATGATCAGTATAACCAGGAGGAAAGAAGATTGAGAAAAAAGAAAGACAGACAGAAAGACAGACAGAAAAAAAAAAACCTCAAAACTGGTGATGATTTCCTGCCAATTGCAGATTTCCTTAATCTGTGCGTTTAGGCAACACAGAAAAAACAGCATACCATGAGGGACAAAAACCAGAAGCACACATTTTCCTGAAGTATCTCTTCATTTGGCAAGACACTTATGCTGATCGTCATTTAGCAAGGATAGAGCCTGCCCTGTGTGTTGTGGACTTGTTTAAGAAAAAAGTCCGTTTTCTAGCTCAGCCACTTGTTCTCTTTCAGCAGGATTTCTTCGTTTACACTGGGTAAATTATTATTAAGCACATTCAGTAAAGGGTTGGAACCATGGTACAAATGCAAAAGCCAAAGCGATTTCTAAGTGGGTGTAATTATGCTTAAGCAACTCTAAATTGGTTTCATCTTCACTGCATCCATAGGTAATGGAAATGAGCTACAACTTGTGTGAGTTAACATAAAACTTCAGAATAAGCTGGTACACCCTGAAGTTATTTGCTTTTCTCACTTCGCTTTTCCAACCTACATACAAGTTCTGCCATTTCTTTTCTGATTATGGACAATTAGGATCAGTAACTCCCTGTTACTGGTTGGTGTTGGTAAAGCAGCTATTGGAAAATAGCTACAATTCAACTCATCACTCAATCTGTGAAAAAGCTTCTGATAGCTGATTTCATGAAGTATCCAGCTATAAAACTGGATACATATAGCTTCCACTTATAAACTAGTTCTTCATGAATATAAAATGCAAAGTGTCACTACAACAGGGGAGCAAGGGAGCAACAAATCCCCACAGCCACACGGCCCATGAAATTAAGTAAAATTCCTATCTAGGAGGTTGGTAGATAATATTGAGGTAGGAAGGAAACAATCATTAGTTGTGCACTGGATGCCAATTTCATGAATAATGATGCTACTTTTATCTCTAGCTAGCAGGACATCATCACAATGTAATAATGAAAAAAAGCATACATATAAAATACTAATCAGTGCCTTTGATTATAGAATCACAGACTCATTAAGATTGGAAAAGACTTCTAAGATCATCAAGTGCAACTGTCAAGTCAACACTACCAGGACCACTAAACCATGTCCTGAAGTGCCACGTCTACACCTCTCTTGAACACCTCCAGGGATGATGAATCCACCAATTCCCTGGGCAGCCTGTTCCAATGCTTGACCACTCCTTTGGTAAAGAAATTTTTCCTAATAACCTCCTCTGGCACAACCTGAGGCCATTTCCTCTCATCCTATCTCTAGTTACATGGGAGAAGACACCAACACCCGTCTGCAACCTCCTTTCAGGTAGTTGTAGAGAGCAATAAGATCTCCCCTCAGCCTTCTGCAATAATATCCTGCAATTAATTTAAGCTAGCATGAAGTGACTGAAAAATGCTACCATCCCAAGTCATTAGGATGTCAGGTTTCCCATTCCATAGGCACAATTTGCTACATATAGGGTGAGGAGGTGGTAGAGTCTTGCTGTGATTGTGCAACAGCTAAACTCAAGCATGGACTTACTGAAAGAGTAGCACAGCAGAGTTCAGCCATCCATTAGCTGTGACAGGTGTGATATTATGGTATGGTCTCTATGTTATGCCTTTGTCTGGAATGGGATTAAGTCCTGAATATCTTTCTTTGAAAGAAGACTGTTTTTCAGATAACTATCTATCCTAAAAATCAATCATGGCTTCCGAGTTTTGAAAGCCAACAGTATCACTAAATCAAAAGTTTTGTTTTATGCAGTGCCTCTTCTCATTCATCAGAAGAAAGGAAAGTGACTGCTTGAGATAATCTTTCACTTACAATAAATCTAAATCAAAAAACCCCAACACTTTAAATGGAATTCTGAAGCATTATTTTTTTTTGTTACAACACAGCTTCTTCTTCTGCATGTCACATCAGATATACTGTTAAATTCACTGTAAGAGATTTTACCACTCTTTATGTAACCACCTGCCAATTCGCTAGATATTTTATCAGCCATACTGACAAACAAAGGAACATTTTTTTCCAACAATATACTAAAAACAACTTCAAACTCACAGACTGTGTTATAACTTTGTGTGCATTTACATGCCAATACAAAGGCTACAATGCGCTATTATAAATGTTATGGGGAGCTAAAAACAAGACATCCAAAGACTCACTGAACTTACTGTCTTAACAGTCTTTCAAAAATGGCAACATTCTCTGGGTGAGAACTTAACTTACTGAAGATACTTTCACGTCCCAGATTCTCAGGTAATGTGAAATAGTAACTTTTTTTCCCCTTTATATAAGTAACTCCAATCAGCAAATCAGTGTTTCAGTGGTCAGGATTAATATAGGTTAGGAATACATAGCTTACACTTGCACCAAAATTCTTTTTAAGAATTAAATTTACATGCTGAAAAGTAATTTTTGAAACACCGGAAAAAGAATGGTTTGTTCTGGAAAAAACATTTAAGTGAGGAGAAAAAAAATGCTGAAGTATTTTTTAGCATTTTCACCACAATGCCACTTATAAACCTTCCTTCCCACAGAACAGGTCAGACTATTGAGAGAATCTGAAGCCACCACGAAGGGACTTTGAAGCAAGAGAAGAGACCTGCCATGAAGTGTTGATATAACACTTCTGATGGGAGAAGTAATCATCCTGATACACAGATTAAGAGACGTCTTCATCAAAACACTCTCAGTAACAATCAATGGCCATTCTTTACAGTAATCTTTTGCATAACTGGTTTATGGTAAAACCTGAAATCATTCTACACCACTAAGCAATCCGACCTTTATATCTGAACTTTAAGAAGACTACCATGGAATGCACGCTTCTGTGTTTGTTTGCTGTTAAAAGAGATGGTTAAATATGCTAACTTGTACTAAAGAAGTACTTATCAGGCATTTATATCAGATATGTATTGAAGCTTCATTACATTATGTGACAAAAGATGAAACTTCACTAACTTTTTTTTTTAACATGATAGTTACATTTTTACTAAAATTATTTAGCAATTCATTTTATTCTTAATTGACAAAATCTCACATATAGCTTTTTCCATCTTATTCTTTCCTCTGCTACTATATACATAGCTATTGCTTATCTTCCTCAATAACCACACCTACTGAAGTACACTTCCACAAACATAATCTATCAATACTAACTCATATTCGTTCTATTGGAAGTGTAATAAGTAATTGCACTTGATAAATGTAAATTTATTTCTAGATCTTGTTATATTCTATATACAAAGAGATTATTGGTTGAAGGGGTAACAGTTCTGCTCCCAGGGGAAAAGGTTTACCTTCCTCAACTCAGCATCTACACACTGAACAAAAACTCAAATAAATAAAAGCTAAAAATAGGTTTTACCACATCAGAATGTCAGTCTAAATTCAGTATCCTATATATTATGATTAACATGTATTTCTTTCTAAAGCAATTTCTACTTCAAAAACTTCCGCTTCAGGAAATTTTCTTCTCACCTTTAAAACAAATCGACCTCTGAGTTACAAAGGTCAAAATGAAAAACTATGGCTGCTGTCTATTAGAAGTAAAATTAACTAATCCTTTCAGAAATCTATCTAAAGATACCTATTGTATGTCATGCAATGTAGTTCTTCTGCTGGCTGGTAAGTATTCCTACAATTCTTTCTGGGTGGAGTGACACTCTCCCTAAACTGTGCTCATACATAATTGTGATAAGATACCAATTTGATCTCCCTTTTTAAATTTGCTGAAGAACCTTCCCTTAGATTAGGGACCTAATCTGTTCTCAGTGTTATCACACTCATTGTCAAACACAGAATTAAATAACCTCATTAGTACTTCATACATTGAATAGCAGGAAAAGATAATGATCAGTTTTTGTCTAGATATTTTCCCCTTCCTAGAAACTCATTCTTAAAAAGCCAAACTCACAGCCAAGGCCAAGTTACTGTCCTTACAGACAGAAGCAGTAGACCCCATACAGTTCTGTAGAGCTGGGAGTGGTAAGGAAAGAGAAAAAGCCAGAGACTACATAACTGCAACACCAAAGGCTTTTCGTATCATGTTGAAGTTCAGCTAATTCTTTACTTGACACAAGCAAAACATGCAACCTCTGCTACAACCATCCTTTGCAGACATTCTTAGGTCTTTTTAAACGAGCTGCCCATCTCACTGAATTTCACCTCTATGTAAAAATTTTACGCTAATGATGGCAACTTAGGCTTTTGATATTTGCCTGATGTGATTTCAAGTTTCTTTTTATCATTCAATCAAGACTGACTTAGTTATCAAACTACTCGATTACTTAAAATCAGTCTATTAACAAGTGAAATCTAGAAAATCGTCCTGCAATCAAGGTAGCTCTAATCACACCCAGGAACATTATTCATACAGCTATTTTCCAGGACTGAAACTGTTACCTGCAAGAGGCAGGTGTCAAAAGAGATATCCAGAGTCAGTTTTGTTTTCTTTGTTTCCAAACTGTATTCCTTTGAATTACAGAAAACAAACATTTGTAACACCATTCCCTATTTCTACTTTACTCTTCCACTTAATCTCCTGGGTTGGGGTGGGATTTTTTAGTTTGGGGGTTTTTTTCTTCATATTTGTGAAAAGCAATAGCAAAACAGAAAGGATACACTGACGCATAACACTTTAGTGTGGAACAAAGTCTTACCAAATGTTTGGTAATTTTAAAAACTGATAAAATAGTAGGAAACTTTACTCTCTCCTTAGATCTGTTACCAATTGCTGCATGCTTGCCCAAGTGAATTTTAGTGAAATTAGTGCCACCCCATTCTGTCACCTTTCTTTTTTTTATTCTCGTGTTCAGAGGGAGAATTAGTAAAGCACCAAGGTGCCTAGCTCTAGCCAGCTAAAGCACATCAGATTTTAGCTCTGCATGTTCTTGAATGCTTTATTCATGCATAGGTTTGTACAGTCTAAAGGAAAGATCTATCTCCCTCCACCTTGCTTGCTCTGGTCTACCAGTTAGAGGTTTTAGCTATCAGTGTACTAACACCAACCCACCACATTCATCCAGCCAGGTTCCTGCTAGTAATTTAGAGACAGGCTTTCTTTTTCCTTTTTCTTGAATGACAAAACTCATTTTAACTCATGGTTAAAACATCCCCTTTTTTCAAATTCTCAAATACTGACAGAAATTTATTCAACAAGCAATGCATTATTTTGGGGAAGCCTATGAACTACACCAGTAGCCTACTGGGCACAGTTTGAAAATTAAGCAGAAAGCACATAACTATTTCCCCAACTCAACTTGTAATACCATTGCTGCCATTTCAGTTAAGGAAGAAAAACAGTCAGTATATTTTTTGCCATTAAGTTGTACAACAGTGTACAATTTCCTTCAACATTTAGTAGGAACTGACAATTTCCAATTGCAACATTGCTGGAATTCCTCACAAGTGCCTCGTCACAAATAACTTTGCAACAACTACATGACAGAGCCTCCCCTATCCTCTCTAGGGCTGCAGTGACCCATATCATATATTTCCTTAGATAAAATTATTAGACTTGCGTTGGATCTGCCAAACCATACCAAAAGATTATAAAATCTAATAAGATTCACAATCTCATTTGACCTAAGTTTATGGAGAAATGTCAACTTTTTAACATTTTGAGATGTTTTACTTCTCTTTGAAGGAGTATCACTCACTACTTAATCCTGATCTCATACTAAGTATCTCAGCAAATACAAATTCCGTCAAATGTGTACCTTATTTCTCAGAGCAAACTATATAAAAGGATTAAGCATAAGGAAAAATGACAAAAGTACGTTTACGGATAAAAAAGCAAAGCTTGGACAGAAAATAATATTTTAATAAAACTTGAATATAATGTGTTACTGGGGTTTCATCATTAAATATTCATTATCTCTGTACCTTGAGAACTGTTGTACTCCCAAGCATATAAAATTTCAGTCTGCCAGCTACAATCCTAGCTTAAGTGTAGGTCATCTCACTTTCCTGATCTATTTTGCAAGCACTAATAATGACTTAATTTATAAATACTTCAAGAGAAAAACGGTAACATTTATTTTTATTTAAGAGAAGAACATTTATTTCCAGTTGTATGGTTCAGTTTGAGAGAAATCAAGAAAAGCAAAATACAGTAGCATGACACCTTGGCTATTTCCCTGCCTAATAGAAATATCTCTGTACCTATAAATCACAGTGCTCTGCTGCTGAAGCTAACAGCAGATAATGTTGCTCAATCATCAGTCACTCCATGGCTGACCATTTAATATCTCACCTGGTTTATAAATGTCCATGTCACGTCATTAAATGCAAAGTCATAAATGTTACACCTGAGTAACAGTCAAAATTTAACTCCTGAAGATTACTATAAGCCACTGAAGAATGTTCTCTGGTTTCTTTTGTACTGTTTTATAATCCACTGTTTCATTACCTATTGTAAAAAAAGGAACATACGGTAGCTTGTAAGGAATACAAAACTGTACACTTGTGTGTGCACTGATACTGCTTTGTTTACATATGCACATACAAAATATATATTCAAATGAGATTTGAGATTGCAAAGTATCCCAATCGAACACCACTTCCTTTCTAATCTTGTCTAGGAAAGCCTGTAAGGCTTTGCAGAAAGACAAAGTAAAATGAAGTTCTCAGCCCATGCAAGGATACATCTGATCTCTTTATGTCACATCACCAAAAATTGGGAGCCTAAGTCACCAAAATAGAAAAGACAGTGATTGCAAGGTGCAAGTCAAGATAACCAAACAACAGATTCTTAAAGCTGTTCCAGAATATCCCTGAAGGGGGTGTAGAAGAAAATAAATAACTGTTATCAGGTTCCAAATTAATTTTAAAACACCCAGAAAATAAACCTCAAAATTAACAAGGACATGTGAGTGATCAATCCCTCCCCATCAGTGTGTAGCTAAAATGAGCAAAACAAAAAGGTTGATACTGAAACTGAAGATAATACAGTTTATCACATTAAACACAAGGAAGCCCATCACCTGAAAAGCCCCATCAGCCCTCTGGGTTCAAATAAAGGAAACCAACACACAAAATAAGTCCAGAAACAGATGGTTAAAAAAAAAAAAGTTTCAGTGGTTGTAAAAACTGCTACACTCACAGCGGATTGCTTAAAAGGGGGCTGAATAACTCTGCATTCACAACTGATACAAAACGACCAACAGGAACAGTCAGATCTGGCTCCACAGGCAAAATAAACAGTTGCCCTTGGCAACAGGCTGCCAGGAGCAGCGAAATGGCTGTGGTCCTCTTGCCAGCTGGGTTTGTGCCACAACCTGGGAACATCACGGCTACTGCTGGTGCCCCTCTTCTTCTTCTCCTCCTCCTCCTTCCTCCTGCCACTCCAGTGCTGGGGATACCTCACCCGGGATGCGGCACTGGGCCGCTCTCACTCCTCCCTCCTCCTCGTCTTCCTCTGGCCTCCCTTACTTAGGATAGCAGAAATCATTTGTACCTATACTACAAAGCTGCCCGCAGCTTATTCTGGAGGGAAAAAAAATGCTATGCACTCTAACGTACACTCTCTTAAAGCAAAAACAAAAGGCCACCTCCTGAAATGCAGAAAAAAAGCCTAGCCCTGTTACAAACATACATCTGTAAATTTTGAAAAGATAATCCAGAAAATTCACTAGCAGAACATACTCTCAAGCTTTAAAGAAGATATTTACATGGACAAAAAATTACTCATTGTTTCATCTGTTTTCATTAGAAAACAAATGTGCACAGTGAGGTACAAACTCTTGATAGCTCAGCCACAAGCTCTCCACTAACGAACATGATCAAGAGGTGAAGGGTGTAGGGCACATGCCCTGTGACGAGCAGCTGAAGGAACTGGGGTTGTTTAGCCTGGAGAAAAGGAGGCTCAAGAGAGACCTTCTCACTCTCTACAACTGCCTGAAAGGAGGCGTTAGCACAGTTGCGGTCAGTCTCTTCTCCCAAGTAACAAGTGACAGGATGAGAGGAAACAGCCTCAAGTTGCGCCAGGGGAGGTTTAGGTTGGACATTAGGAAAAAATTCTTCACCAAAAGAGTTGTTAAGCATTGGAACATGCTGCCCAGGGAAGTGGTGGAGTCACTATCCCTGGAGGAATGTCAAAGATGTATAGATGTGGCACTGAGGGACACGGTTTACTGGTGACCTGGCAGTGCTAGGTTAACAGTTGGACTTGATGATCTTTAAGGTCTCTTCCAACCAAAATGATTCTATGATTCTAAGAACAGTCTTCTGTCCCTGGTGCATAAGGAATTCTGCAACAATCATCACAATTTCTTAGACCCTCATTCTGAAATATCTGATAGTAACCAAGGTCAGATGGTAGTATCCAACCTGAGAGGTTACTCAGGGTTGAGCTTTGTTTGTTGGGGTCATTCTACTCCCTTCTGCACACACAGAAACCACATCACCTTTTTCCTTTCTGCTGCTTCTTATTCCAGATTCCCACTTTACTGCTTATATTCACCACCATTTGCTTGGTCACTCTCCCATGTCAGTGCCTCAAACTCTTCTACATTCCTGGTCTATCAGGAAAGACCCGGCTGCACAATGAGCAAGCTAGAGAGACCACTAAGGTCTGGGGTGCCTGATTCATTATGGAGCTGCTCTCCTCACCCAGCAGCTTTCCAGGAAGCCAGCCCACACCACTGTGCTGACCAACACAGACAGGAAAGAAAACATGATCAATACATACATCATACAAAAAACCTTTGAGGCAGCTAACTGAGATACTAGATAAGGATTCACCTAGCCAGATTTATTTTCGTGCTCGAGACATAATACCAGCATTTTCAACCCGTAACAAAACAAAGAACCAGAAAAGACTATTAAAAAAAATATAGGAAGAATTGGAGGAAAACACACAAACAAAAAACACTTGAAACAGAGTATCTAGAGATTTTATAGATCAGCCAACATCAGATGGTTCAATCACTTGTTTCAATACAGATATCTCTGTGGAGGGATGCCCTACAATCTCCTCCCTGGCCTCCAGCTGCTGTTTCAGGGAGTACATGCCCCACCTGCTCTGACTGTTTCGCTCAAGAGGGACATTCAGCTGAGGCAACTAAACTGAACTCAGAATGTACATCAGTAAAACAATATCATAAATAAAGTCAAGTTTAAGAAATAAAAAAGTAATAACTTTTTAGTTTATAGTATTTCCCTAGGGCTTCCTAGTCTTCACTTTCAAAATACATCACAGTTTAGAACTGTAGGTTTTTCTGTCCTGAGGAAGTATGCATTAGACCAAAACCACACCTGAAATAAGACTATCCTGAATTAAATCAAAGAGAACAAAATTTAGAAGTACAATACAGAAAAATCTCTTCAACTGGAATAGAGTGAGACATCCATCACCAGGTGCATAAACAGTAGAGAAGTCAGAGAGACATTAGCAAGAGTAAGCTGCAGCAGAGAGAGCAGCATGAATTCAACACACAGAACCCAAAGTAACCACTTTTGCGCACGTGTCAAATTGTTTCCAACTCTTCTTGATATTTATGATGTTTATTCAGTTAACTGATCTAGACAAAGTGCTACAATGCTCAAAAATGTCTGTTAAGGGCCACTATTCTTCCAGTGAAAGCTAAGGACACCTAGCACTTGGTCAGAGAAAAATTAAACATGTAGCAGGACAGACTGAGCACAGAACTGCAGATTTACAAGTTCATACTTGGTGATTCAGGACAGAAGAAACTTGACAAAGCAGCCAAGGTTATTAGAAGTCTCGTATCTTCATTCAATCACTATAAGCAGAGGCTCGCATCGTTCAAGTTGTACTTAACAACCAAAAATTGTCATGACTTTGAAAAAGACAAAAGCACAAATCCTCACAAGGCTTTAACCCAAGCAGCACATGAGAGTTGAAGGAAATTCTACTAAAACCCATCCTCCAGTCTCCAGAAACCAACACAACCTCATTGATTCCTCACAGAGTTCAGGAAAACAAACATAATTCTGAACTAATAGTCAATTCTTTAGTTGTCTCCTGCTGATTAAAACATACCAGACCTTTTGATATCCTAATTTCATTTCAATTACAGCAAAAACCAGATGTATGAAAAAATTACTAGTAACAAGAAGTGCAGACTCTACTTTTGTAGAAGCATACTTTTGGCTGAAGTTGATCAAAGACTTCTTGGCTGCCACGGGGAGGCTAGAGATGCAAAGTGGGTTCCTCCAACCCTAACTGCCAAGGTACAAAGCATCTGTCTGCTGCTCTGGGAGCCTGGAACTGCTTCAGACTTGCTGGATGTTGCTACTAATTCCCATCAGCTCTCCAAAGGCTGGATTTCTATTTTCACTTTATTTTGTACTTATAGCCATTCTGGTTCTGCAGTATGGTAGCAATGAAAGGGAATTAGTTGGGAGAAATGTATACAGACATAGTGAGAAACACCGTAAGAGGACAGATAGAGAAAAAGCACATTTTTATTCCTGTCCCAGTATTATATGTCATGATTATCTGCATATAATCCCTACCACAGCTAATGAGTGTCTCTAGGGGATCAGTAGGTTTCTCTAACTCTAGTTACAGCCAAGAACTGCTAGGATATTAAACAAAGTTAAGGAGGTTCTCAGCATAAAGAAGGGCCAGGCAACACTAACAGGCTGTACCCTCAGGCTGTTCAGAATGAGACTGAGGGATGCTTCAGACTATGCTGATTTTGCTACAAACTGAGGCTGCTTTGCTGGATCTGATCAAAGATGATAGCTTCTCACAAACACACAGATGGTCATATACACACACTGAAGTTCAAAACATTTCCTTCTGTCATCCAAATACGCTAGTAATAGAATTTTATAAGTCTACTTATGGAAGATTTATATACTACTACTTCCCATTTGGCCTCAAGTGTCTTCCCATTTTTTAATCAAAACATTGCACATTGTAGTCTGCGTGCAACAGAATACTAAGCACATTAATGTTCCTTCCACATGGTTTTTGAGTCATAAATATATAAAAAAATATAGTATTTTAGGAACAACATAGTCCTCCTTTATGCACATGTACACGTAAACACACATTAGCCAGTCTGCATCTACGTATCTTTTTCTATGTCAATTCAAAAAAAAATCAATCCCAGGTGGCATTAGTTATTTAAATACCGTTGACAGGTTCATGAGAAATTCATAAGTGTGTTCACAGTGAAGGGAGGCTCACTGTGAGTCAGACAATGCCTGAGTTTTGGACAGTTGCTATTATACATACCTCTTTTAATCAGGGATTACTGCGTCAGACAGGGAGCCTCTCCTGCAAGGTTTTGCCTCAAGGAAAATACGGTAGATTATTTTCTACTATGAATGGACAAATCTGATGAAAGACTTTATAACCTGACCTTAGAGAAACACACAAAAAATGAAGTAAAATAACACAGAAGTTTACTTGGTGCATACTTTCATGAATCAGTTAAAATCAGTAGTTGCACAAGCGTAAAATAGAGTTTCATTATATTGTACATAAAGAAGAATGTCCCCACCTCCACAACTCCAGTGAATCAGTTATCTTGGAAAAGGAACAGAAAGATCACAAGGTAAAAACACTGTAAAATTAACACAACCACACTGGAGATCTATAAGAAACAAAATCAGGATAAATAAATCTATAATTGTCAAGTATTAATATAAAAATTAGTGTTAAGTGCACTTCCAACTCACACAAGGCTGCTCTCTATAATTAATTAAAGAACTTTTATACCTATATCCTTCAAGCCTATAGTAAAGTGAGCATTACTTACCACACAATGATATCAAAGGTTATGTATAATTTGAGTTCACGCAAACAGCCTAGAATTATGGAAAATGCATCTAAATGCATTTTATGGATACCAGCAACTGCAGTTCCTGCTAAAACAACGAACTGAAGTTTTCGATGTCCAAGGCTAGGATCTTCTCTTATCTTCAGAAGCAACACACAGTGCTTCAGACACTTAGTCTTGCTCCCTTGCATGATTTCGAGGTGAATGTATTTAATCCAGCAATGGTGAGATACTGCCATTAGCATCAAGTAGGAAAAAAGACACATGGCATTTAACTGTGTTCTGAATTGGAGAAAAAGGGTAACTGGCAGGAGAACAGGCACTTTCCCAGAGCCTGGACAGGCTTGTAAAAGTTTTATTTCCACCCGTAAGAGCCATACATTTGGGTAATACAAAAGGAAATTCACCCCAGAGCCACTTATTTGACACTCCCGATATCACAGAAAACCTCGAGATTGGGGTGAAATGTAGGAGAAGGAAATAGATAGAGCTGAAATATAGTGAGGGAACAGGTATCACATCATCACTTCTACAGAGCTGCAAGAAGTCACAAAGATACAGGAACTGTGAAATATAAGGAACAGGCACTGACTTTGCTCAGACAGCTCTCAGCAATGCTGGCTTAGCTCATCTGCCTACTGTCACAGGAGAAACCACTGGGAATAGAAGCCAAATCTCTGGTCGATTTCAGTATCACAAAGCATATGATGAGATACTGCAAGTGGAAAAGGCACTGATATGGGACTTCGGGGCGTCTTTGTTTTTTGCTTTACTCTTTCTTCAATTCAGATCAAAATGAGTTTTACACTTTTGAGTTTGCCCATGACTTATTCCCATATTAATAAATTATAATTATCACTGAAACAGCTGGATACAGCAGTAAGAACAGGTGGAGAATTTGCCCATCTGCTACACATTAATAACTGTAAAAAGGATAGTGCAAAAACAATTCAGTTCATACTACTTTTTAGCTATAGCTGTACAAAATGCTGTATAAAGTCTGGCAGCAGCAGCAGTAACCAGCCCTCCCTACATGCACCCAGTAGAAGAATGCAGTTTGGTACTGATTCCCAGAGACAGGCAACACAGAAAAATTCAGGAAGAGGAAGAATGGAGAAGTTACTAGGTTTAAAAATAACACCAGTCAGAGGGTGAAAAGAATTGAGAATATTTGAGAGAAGACAAAAATAGAGTTAAAGACACTGAGGGAAATTATAGAAAACTATTTTTAAGGTGTTATTAATACTTGCTACATTTGAAGTGAGAATGAAGCAAGAAATCAGCATCCCAAAATAAAAGCTTACATTGAATGATTCATGGAAAAGGTTACTTTTCTGAGAGACGTGACATCTTCAGGTTTCCCTGAGTCTTTGATTTAAATACAAGTAAGATTATGGTCAATGTGTTTCAGACGATTAAAGCAAGAGAAGGGAAGGCAGAGAACCAAACAACCACAGGGCCCTCAGCCATCTGAACTCTCGTGAACCACTCTGCTTCCCTGGGTACAATGACAGCTACACTGATAGTCCGCTGGTCAGAACTTCAAGTGTGTGGAAAAGATACCAAATGCATTTAGATGTGAACAGTTCTCTATAAATATGTCTTGCTTCACACCCACAATTATCTAATCAGTAATGAAGCTGCATTGGCATAAGACTAAGTTAAAAAGAAGATTAGTCACTCTGAGTATGCTGAAGCATCTGTCAAATATATAATTTCATCGTGTTTTTCTTGGACCAATGCCACACTTGCCACATTGGCCAACAAGATGGCTGAATTTAAAGATTACAACTTCACTGCAATTCAGGTGCAATGAAAGACACCGTTTTTACATCTGCACTGGTAGAACTAGGTATAAATTGTCAGTGTCCCATCTTTCCACACATCAGGAGTAGCACAAGAGGAAAGATGTGTTGTAAAGGCTGTTTGGTAATCAGAATACAAATTCTAGTCCGAGAGCCCAGGCACATGATCAAAGGCACACACCATTCATAAAGCTTGTGGATCTCGTCAGAAAACAAAAGAAAGGACAGGGTGAAAAAAGTATTCACTCCACATTTAACTTTCTGAGAATTAAAAAACATCGGTACAGCAGCAAGTAGGGAAAAAATTACTACTACACCTGACCACTCATGAGATACTTAATTTAGCCCCATTCATGTACATGGATGAAAGCAAGTGCGTGTATGAAAGAATATTCCTGCAAAGTGCCAATGGCTGTAACTGAAAGAAGCAGCAAATTAGTACATCCATAAAAAGCCTAGAAAAGTGCTAGCATGAAACCTAGGTCTGACAGTATGTAACAGTAGCTCCAGGAAATGTGATACAATGGACTGAATGTATTCCGTGCTGGAATACAGCGCAGTGACATACATAGCACAGAGCAGTTCAGAGAACTTTCTTCTGAGACTGTCTTTGGTTTTGTTGCTGATTCAGAATTTAAAAGCTCCTTAGCTGGATATATAAACTGGCAACCAAAACCAATAGTATAGCACACAGAAATAAGTTTTAAAGTAGGTAAGTGATTATCTAAACCTCAGTTTATACATTAACATAAATGAAACTAGACAAATGAGAACAGATGTTGTCTTGGGGCGATTATTTACCATTGCTAATGCATAAAAGTGCAATAAATGTAGCTATTAGCATAAGAACACTTCCATCCAGCAGTAATCTCAGCATTCACTGAATTAAAAAGGGAAAGTGATAAATCTGAAGATGCCTTTTCCTTCTCCACATTAGAAAAACATAACGTACACTGTGAAGACAGAAGTTTAGAGAAAGAGACTTTCGTAATGTCCACACAATCCCATAAAAAAAGAACAAACCAGAAGTAGTGTCAACCACAGTTTACATGTAGCTCTATATGTGAACTTTGAAAGAGGTAGAAGGGTTCAGACCTAGTGATCCAGCTAAAGACCATCTCCACAAGTGATTCATTTTATTTGATCTTAACACCCAGAGTTGCAAAATTCCTTCTTCTGCAGCCTCGTCATTTGTGGAAAAAAAGCAAAGACAAGACTCAGTGCAACCTCTTGAAGAGCTAAATATTAAGACGTCATTCTTTATTTGCTGACTCAATAAAAATAAGATTTTTTCTGAGATGTTTTAGCTAATATGGTACTAAGATGAGTGTTATATACAATCTTGAAAATGGTCAGTGGTTGCCTACAGAAACCTTGAGATCTGTTTTTCCCCATTTCCCAGATCACTTTGAAGCTAGATTAAATGGTAACCATAAGAGGTTTTCAATGAGAAAAAAAATTTTCCTTGACTATGTGATGATTAGTGAGTAAGAGAATCTAAATAAATGAGGATTTTGCCTACTATTAATGAAGAAAAACCCAGTGTCATCAGTCAAAACTTGGGGACTTATGAATCTTTGGAACAGCAAAAGAGACAGTGCTTTTCTCATGAATCTAACAGTGTTTGCTCTACAGGTGACAACACTTTTCTGCTCTTTGCTCAGCCATGTGTCAGAGGAAATTTAAACTACCTGAGAGCTCACCTTCAATTACACTGTTCAGAGGCAAAAGAAATCACTTTTTTCAATTAGTCTAACTTAGTGTTCAGTGTTTAACACAAACTGTAGTCTTACCCAAACTGAGATAACCTGTTTATCATGCAGACTGCATCTGGTTTTTTTGCTTGATTTCCAACGCATTTCTGGTGGCAGCTCCTCATGTCATGCAATGGAAAAATAGCCTGTTATCATCAGCTCTCAGTACTTTGTTGCAATAACTAGTCCTGCACCTTTTCTGATGGTCTATAATTAGCCATGTTCCATTTGCAGTTAGAATTGTTTACCCGAGAGCTGTATGGTCAAACTATGTTCATCAGGTACTCAAAGAGTCTTACAGAAGCTGATCTTAAACTTCTCCTCGTCAAAATAGACTGAAAATATATTTTTCTCTCTTTCTACAGGTTGTCTGTTTATTTACATATAAAGTAACTGTCCGAGCTCCATGAATGTCCTTCCAACATACCAGAGTACTTGGAATCACAGTCACAAAAATGTATGTTTTATACATAAAATAAGAATAAATTGGCAATATGTCCTGGCCTTTAAGTCCAGCACCACAGCATTACAGCACACTAGCATTCTTGCTAATCCCGGATTCATATGCCCACTATTTCATATCCCATAGCATGTGCCAGAATTTGTTTACAGCACAATCAATGATTAACTAAACTACTCTTTTTACTTTAGCCGTAAGATCACACTTTCCTTTGCCAGTAGTCTATTATACAGCATCTCTCTCTCTAACGCAGAAACATTATAATATCCTACAACAGAAATAAACACACAAAACCAGATTTGCATATTCATTTTAGATAAACCCACATAATGAAATGCTAAAATGAACCTTTCTGAAAATCTACAGAGCTCTTGGCTCTGCAACATATAGGTAGTAATCTCACAAGGACAGACTTCCTAATCATTTCTGATGATTTACATTCCTAGTTGGGTCAGAGCACGATGTATGGCGACACTAAAAAAAATCTTCTCCCTATAGAACACAAAGCAAATTGGGCAGTGAATATTGTGTATACTGACAAACAAGCAGATGGAGACTTTTTAGAATTCAATAATTCCCATATTGAAAGCTGTTGCCATCATTTATATTTCAGTAGCATTTAAAAACCATGGCTAGGATTGCGCTGAGCAAAATGGAAAGCAAACAGGCCAAACAGTCACGTCAGTGACTGGAAAGGGAAATGCAAAACATTGCCCATTGTCAGTTTTAGAATCAAGAGCTCTGAATATCCAGTTCAAGTCCACCTACAGCAAGTGTTTGGAGTTACTATGGGCGCAGACAGCCCCTTGGATGAAAAAGATGCCTAAATGACTATATAGTTGAATTCCACTCTCAGACATACTGGTGCATATGACATAAATAGTGATGCTACTTCAGATTTACACTGATTTAAATGACAGCAGATGATGGGCTGTAATCTGCTGTCTGGTTTATAATAGCTCAGAGGTTCACATGGAAATGTTAAATATCTTTACTGTAACAACTCTAATTAAACCATCCTCTTGCATAAAGAAAAATCAGCTGATGACACTAACCCCAACAGCACAGAATGAATGACCGCAACTAGCCAACCTGCCAGCTGGTATAAACATACCAAACAGGAAAAATGACTGAGTGGACACAGATCTGGGGCTACCTTGTCATGCCCATTGGCTAACTTTGCAGTCTCGCAATTTGCAATTCTAAGTCTGTGACCAGACTTAGTGGGAAACAGGCCTTTAGCTCCTGCTCTTCCTTCAAAATATCTGAGCTGTAGCAGAAAGTGGCTTTACAGAGTTTGGCTATGTCCTGGTACAGGGGAAGGCACACAGTTTTCAAGCCTAACCAAACATTTCCTTCCTGACCACTCTGAGTCAATAGCTTCAGCCAGGTGGAGCTGGACTGGTCACAAACTTCTGCTGAAAGACAACGGACATCACTGCTTCCAGCTCTTATCCACAATTCAACCCCCAAGACTGATTCTAATCTAGGATTCAAATCTCAAAATAAAACCATATATTTAATGCACATAAAAATAACAACATCTAATCAAACTATACTTACAGACCAATAATACATAGATGCTTCTTCTCTGGTTTACACAACAATTAATTCTTCACTAACTGTCAAGGTATTTGGGTTTTTAAAATATTATGGTTTTTTTCCTAAAATTGAGCTATAGGGTTGAATATTACAGAGTATTTCTTTGGCTTGTCAAGGTAATTTTGTGTTTAATACATTAAAACTGGCTGTTTCACAACACTGGTTTAACCTATTTTTTTCCCCACTATGCTATGTAATTGTCTATTAGAGGTAATGAAAGAACAAATACAAATAGGCAGTTGTTTAAAATAATAACGTACAATACCTCTTTCAGACAACCTCAGAACATGTCAGAACTTCCACCATATATTATAACGGAAAAATAAATATTGCTATTGAGTAACAATAACCACAGTAACTCACACTAACTGTATTTTTACTGTTGAGGGACAAACTCTTTGCTGTGGTAAACTAACCCAATCTCATACCAATGATACAATTTGATGTGTTGATATGCTAAGTCTGAAAATTCCTACATAAAATAAAGTGGAATATATTTTTATTAAATGTGGCTGATACAATGGTGTCAAATAGCTCAGAGCAGAGAAACAAGACATTATCATAAAGTTTAGATGGACAATTGCATTACCATTCCAGTAAATCTGACTCACAGAGGCAACAGCTTTCTCATCTTGGGGAACTGAAATGGTTTCTTATGGCTATCAGAAATATAAACTGTCATAAATGGCACAAGCTATGCCTGGCCTAGGAGACTGTCAAACAAGGGTGACATTAGCATATGCTACTTTAAAACTCAAACAACATTGTAAAGTGCATATTTCTATCTTGTTAGTTTTATTCCAAAATATTCCACATATTTGCATATATAGTAATTTGCATATACTGTTTGCAGTAAGATCTATGGCATTAAAACAACCAGCTAAATACAGAGGACAGGATGCCTGCTTCCACTCCAGAATTAGCACTCTAATTAGGCTATGAAGAAGGAATTTAGGAACACTGCACAGCCATGTGTCTAGGTAAAGCAAAGCTTAACTAGGATTGAAACTGGTGACAGACATCAAGAATAGCTTCTACACTAAATAATCCAGAAAAAAGTCTGGACAAGACAAATACAGGCCCACCGCTAAACACAGCAGATGTAGCACACCCTGGCTACAAAAAAGGCCTACAGCATCCTGGCCTGCTTTAAAAGGACCATAGCTACTAGATCTAAGTGAGTATTTTTAGCCAGTACTCATTAGACTACATATAGCACACTGCAGCCTGTACTGTGTTCCCAGTACAAAAGAAACATTGACAAACTGCAGCAACTTCAGTAAAAGGGAACCAAGATAATTAGAGGCTAGTGCAACACCCCTGTGAGGAGAAGGAAGATGAGGGAATAAGATTTGTTCAGTCTGGAGAAGACTTCTTGAGCAGACTCTAACAGAAGCCTAACAGTACTTACGAGGAGGTCATCAAGAAGACAGAGCCAGGCACTTCAGAGCAGTGCCCAGTGGGACAAGATACCACAGACAAATTTGAACTGAATAGAAGGAAAACCTTTTCTCACCATGGGGACTTTGAAGCATTGAAACATGTGGTCCACAGACATTATGTGGTCTCCATTCTTGAGGGCTTTCAAGATTAGATGGGATAATGTCCTGAGCAATCTGGTCTGGTCCACTGACCCTGCTTAGAACAGGAAGTTGTACTAGATAACCTACTGATGTCCCTTCTAACCTCAGTCATTCTGTGCCTGCAATTTAAATGTCTGCATTTGAGCTAGTTGCCTGAGATCCCATTATAGTCAGTGGAGGTCTAGTCAATACCATCAATGGAGTTTAGTCAATAATTCATATGACCAAATGTAGATGAATCGCATTACTTCATTAATTATATTGATTAGCTCACTGTTGAGTAAAGTTAACCTTCAAATTTGACCAGCTACAGCTGCCCACATCATATACACATAGTCATATGAGATTCCCGTATTAGGTTTAAAACATCAGTTTTCAAACACAACTCTTCCCATTTAAAAAAAAAAAAAAAAAAAAACCCCAAAAAAAACCCACNGAAACCCCAAACTCTTCAAAGTGTCAGACCCCCCAAAGTAAACACTTTCATGACAAAAAGTCCAGTCAGCATTAGCAACAATTTTTGGTATGGATTTACTTGGAGGAATAACAGAGGTAAAGTTCTGCTATTACCAAGGTCTGTTACAATGTCAACAACATTAAGGGTCATATGACAGGAGAATTAGATCATAGAGTAGTCTCCCATCCCTTTCACCTCCATCTTTGATGTCCCCAACTATTAGTGACACTAGCTGGAAGCTTCAGGGCCCTGAATACGCCAACAGGCTCCAGTTGCCCTGCTTAGTCCTAACCCATCTTTCTCTGTAAACCTCCTCTTCCCCTGTCCACAGGTTTAGGTACTTGGATTAAAGGTCTGCGCTTACAAGGCATAGTTGTGTAAGCCTGGACGAGACTTCTATAAAAAGAGCTAAACTGTAGGAAAATTGCTGTGAGAAGCTTCAACTGGGGAGTTCTACCCATGGGGCTTCTACCCATGTAGTCTCCATCTACTGGCTTGGGTGTTGCATTGAAGCCTCCACCCTGCTGTAGATATGTTGTGCTTTGGTTGCACCTTGTTGATGTTGATCCTGCCTTGCTGACTTGACTTCTTGGCTTAACCTCAAATCTGCCTTATGACTACAGACTTCACTGGCAACCACCAACTGGACTGAACTTTGTTACTGTTGCCAAACCTGCTTAGCTTGTCTTGTTCAGGTACTGTGGGACTGCACGCCTCATCAGTGACGTCACTGTCCTGCTGTCTCTCTTATCTCCCTCGTTACAGAGCCTGGTCAATGTTGACTGCTGACAGCAATTGACAGCAAGGGATTCAGTAGCATTACCACTAACACAAATGGAAGCATAAATGATAAATGTGTATTAGCACTGACTCAGACTGTTGGGACATCTTGTTGATTTATTCAGATTCAGAAATCTATGGAGTCATAGGTCAAGTGCTACTTCAAAATTTATGCCTTCAGAATGCTCTTTAGTAGTACTATTGCTTCAAGATACCATTCCTCCAAATTCCTCCTCCAAATTCTGTTTTTTTCTCCTCCTTGCAATAATATGCGTAGACAAAAAACATTTTTAACGTATTTGCTTATATGAAACTATGGTGGGTTAACCTTGGCTGAGCACCAGGTGCCCACCAAGCCACTCTACCATCTTCCCTTTTTCCCCCTCTCCCTCCTCAGCAGAGCAAAAAAGGGGGAGGAGAATAAGACGAGAAACAAAAGTAGTTTAATAACTAGAAGCAAACCCAAGCAAATCTGCACATGGAAGCAAAGCAAAACAAAGATTTATTCTCTACTTCCCATCAGCAGGCGATGTTTGGCCACTCTCTGGGAAGCAGGGCTCCAAGACACGTAGCGGTTGCTCTGGAGGAAAATGGAATGGCCCCCTTCTCCCTCCCCCCTTTTCCCTAGCTTTATAGTTGAGCTGACATCATACGGTATGGAATATCCCTTTGGTCAGTTCAGGTCAGCTGTCCTGGTTGTGTCCCCTCCCAAGATCTTGCCTACCCCATCCCACTGGGGGGAATGTTGGGAAGAGCCCTGGTGCTTCTAGCTCCAAGCACAAAACACTGTGCCATGAGGGCTGCTATGTGGAAAACTAGCTCAGCCAGAACCACTACAGAAACATACTGTGAGGTCTTCAAATATTACTCCTCCTCTTCCCAAATGAAATAAAAATCTAGTTGCACGTTTAGGAAGGCTCGAGACAAGATCCAAAAAGTACTGAGCAATCATCCAAAAGTGCCTATGATATACTTTTTTTTTTTACTTTCACTATTATGAGTATATGACTAAAGATTTTGATCATGAACAAACAATATCTTATACCATGAAAAACCAGCCTGTCTCACTTCAAGTGATTGTACCACATTAGTCACCTTCCCAAAAGCTTTCATTCATTGTAATGGTCTTTACTTTGGAAGAATGAAATTTGTCACCTTCAATCCTAATATGCTTTCTCTTTCTTTTTTTAAAAGCTCAGTGAAGTGGACTGAGCTCCTTATGGGCTAAGTCACTCCTTCAAAGGAGTGAAACACACCAGCACCCTACCCATAAGTAGAAGGCTGAAGGAGATCAGATTACTCATGAAAATGTTTACTACTTGCAAGACTAAGGCTTGAACTGTTAGTTGCCAAAATTTCCTGAAAATTGTTGTAATTTTGGAAATGTATCTAGTCCCATACCTTTGAATATATCTGGAAATAACTACTAACAGGAGCCAAAGTTGCTCACTTCCCTAATCAGTTTAGAGGATGAAGCTCTGAAATCCTATATGCCACTATGAATGTATATCCCCAGATACAGAGTGCGAGCACTTAAACCAGTGTTTACTTTTGCTCCTGTTAGTTCTCAAGGCTAACTTGTTTCAGTCACATCTTGTCAGACAATACTACCTACTAAACCATGAAACATATTCCTATCGATTAGAACAGTCACTACACTATGCTGATTGACCAATGCCAGCCTCTCTGAAATCAAAGTCACTTCCAGCAACTCCTGAGAAGTAAATTGAGGAAAATGACATTTGTATTACCTACTTGATTAATTTTAAAACTCCTTTCTTCTAAAAGGCTTTAAAAATTTACTTCACTTGCCTTTCAGACATGAGGAATACATTTTGAAGAGCCTGAGGAGCTTCAGCTGCCTGACAGGAGATACATTCTTTCTGGTAGTGCTGTCTACAAATGTCTTACTCTTTTGCCACAGTTCAGCTGACAAACAGAGTTTATCTTCCAGTGTTTTGTAATCACCCTGTTTTTATCCCTGGTTTAAAGCTGTAAATGCCTCCAAAAGGGGCTTGCATTAGTGGAAGTCGCCACAGAACTTCCTGATCCATCAGAACTAGGTGAAGAAAATACGCAACACTTGAGGTTGCAGAAATCTAATCCACTATCACTCTTAATTAGGCAACACCATCCTATTTATTTTTATTAATAATGTGTCTATAGAAGTTCACACAAGGAATCTCCACAATGAACCATATTACACCTATCAATTCTCCTTGACTCCTTCCCTTATCTCACCTTCCAAGTTACTTCAACAGGCTTGACAGGACTGTGCTAACAGACAGCCTGTCACAGAAGTAGGTGCTGCGGGACTCCTGCACAGGCAAAGAGCGTCATCTTGTCACGGGCAAACAAATGGAGAAGAAAACACTTGCTCTTGTGCCTTCCCTTTCCTTTCTAACATGTCTCATCAGAACTCAAATACATTTGTCTAGTTTAGAAGCTGTTGGTGCCATGACTTTTGCACCTGTAACAAAGACTGAAGGCCACTGCAAAAGTTAAGACAGTGCTTTCCCGGTGAGCACCCTCCACATAGCACTTGCAGACTGACATTTCCATTTTAGTAGCTTCTTGTGGCAAGGAGGAGTTTTTAAAACTAGATACTGTGAAGAAAGACTGTCCTCAAGAATTGACTGCAGGAACTTTGTAAACTATAAACTCCATGGACTGCAAGGTCTTACTTGATAATGCCTTCAACATTAAGCACCCAAGCATTGAATAGATCAGACTCCCGGCCTTTTTGACTGAACAAGGAAACAATTTCACCAAAATTAAAAAAGAACTAGCAATAAGGTGAAGTAACGATTTAGAGTCTTCACTGGAAACTAAATGGCTTACAAAATGTACATCTAAATCTCCGAATGAATCATTTGCAATGAATCTTTGCATTCCCTTACGTTTACCCCATCAATACAAGAGTATGTGATGTATTCTAACCACCATAAAATCTAACCTTTAAGAGAATACGCAAAGATACACACCATCTGCAGATACATAAGGCAGTGATATACAGTATGAATCTATACATTTGAATCTCTGTATACATCCATTATTTTTTATGGTGCTATGAATAGACAACACAGAGACTGAAGCCCCACACTAAATCATGGCACAGATAATTTAAGAGCCATTCTTTTTAATACTTTCAGAGAAATAATTCCATCTACTGCGTTCTACCATATTGAACCACTGGCTTCAGGTTTGGTGCATTCAGGAGACAAAGAAAGTAACTGCAAGGAAATACACTTATGCTAACAACTGATCTTATCACTTTTATTACACTAGACTTGCAAATAATCATTTTTCTGTCAGCACCTTCTTCTTTCCGCTTGTCTAGTTTCATTTCTCTTAATGTTTTAAAAAATGGGTCTTCCTTTTTAGTAATTAAATAAAATGAGATGTTCACACGTTTACTATCAAGTGGAAAATAGGCAATAAGAGTAACAGCTTTAGAATGGTTGAAAATAAAAGATGGAGAAAAGAGAATGATGCTGTAGCAGTTTTAGTGTTTTGAACACAAGATTCAAGATGTATCTCTTCTCAGACAGATTCACTGTAACAGACTTGAAGTCAAGTGCAGAGAAATAACTGATGCCAAGGAAACAGCAGATGAGATCTGTCAACAGAAATAAATATTTTTATCTGAACAGAAACTGTACATGAAAGGTACGTTCAAAAATGTGAAAGGACTTAGAAGGTGTACCAGGGAAATGACTAGTTTCTAACAACTAGTACCTGGCCCTACTTTATCAGCAAGTACATATTTTGTACTTAGAAATTCAAAGTGTGACCTTCCGAAAACAGTGTCCGTCTACTGGCATTCCTTTTCCTTTTTTCTGAAGAAGTTGCATAAGTAAGATTCTAACGTATGAAGAGAGGAACCTGTGTAGAGGAAAAGTGATGTACCATTGCAAGGACACCTTTATCTCTCCTGTTTTCTGTTATAGGCATACAAAGTTAAGTGCTGAAAGAAATTAAGTGCTTTTCACTGCATTTTTCAGTGATTCCTCACAGACAATGAAACCACTTTTTATACCACATATGTAAGCAATAGGAAACTCATTAAAAGGGATATTAATACTGTGCAATACACACAGAATGAATCCAAGTCATAAGGACAGAACTAATCAATTGGAATAAAGAAAACTGAGGGAAAAAGCCATCCAAGTGCTGCAATCACTATCGTAGCTTCAGAGTTCAGAAAGAAAGTTAGTGCAAATATTCCTAGACATGCTCCAAAAGTTATATCCTGCATGCTGATGAAGACCCAAACATTTCACCCTAGTTCCTCTTATAATAAAGCAGTAATTACTTGCTACTGATTATGAATAATGTACAGAAAAAGAGGAATTTATAATATCTGCTCTAGTAGAATTACACCTTACTGATGATACATCAATTCTGATGACATATCCCCGATTTTAAAAGCAAATAACTACTTATTTTCAAATAGCAAGTTCAGATCAAAAAATACAGACCATGTGCTTGTAGAAAATCATTAATTATATACGGACAAGTCATTCAAACAAAGCATTATTTAAGAAACTCCTCATAAATCCAGTTAGAACATAGGGATTAACTTTTTTCACATACATGGAGGTTCAGAAAACAGATAATTACTGAATAAATTTTCATTTCAGCATGCTTCAAAGATCTACAAATTGCAAGGTGTTTTTTAAAGCCTCATATTTTACAATATGAATATACTATTTTAAGATGCAACAAAAGTTCTGCAACTGGAAAATCAGTTACTAACTGATGAAGTTACCTAATTGCCCCAGCATTTCTTTCTCCACTGCCTTGGAGCAAAAAGAGACACTGAAAAAATGAAAATCCTTAAAAGATGGCAAGAGGAAGGGGCCCCACAGTCACTAAAAGAAAACAGCATAAGATCAAATATAAACAACTCTTGGTACATATGGAGAGGGTACTGATTTAGGAGGAGAAGAAAGTGGAAAGTGGTGTTTAGTTGAACCAATTTGATTCTACGTATTCCACACACATAGATCAGGTGCAAAATTCAACTCCTGGAACATCATGTGAAAATTTAGCTTGGATTCTGTTCTAACACGTCCTTCCCTCCAAAACAGTATCTATACCTTTTACTGTTTGTCTAGGCCCCCCAGCATAAGAGAGACAGGGAAATACTGGAGTAAGTCCCACAAAGGGTCATGAAGATGATTAAGGGACTGGAGCATCACTCATACAAGCAGAAGCTGAGAGAGCTGGAACTGGACAAAAGAAGGCTCAGGACAAAAGCAGGTCTTCTCAGTGTGTGTAAATAGGTGATGGGAGAGTAAAAATAAGATTAAGCCAGAGCCTTCTCAGTGGCATCCAATGAATGAAAAAAATTCAAATGGGCATAAATTCAAATATCAGCCATTCCATTTCAACATAAGGAAATATATATTAAAAAAAACAAAAACAAAAACAAAAAAAAACAACCAAGCAAAAACTTTAAAAAAAAAAATATTAAGGTGGCCAAAGGTTGCCTAAAGAAGTTATGGAGTATAGCTCTAGAAACATTCAAAACCTGACTGGCCCTGCGAAACCTGCTCCAATTGACCCTGCTTCGGGCAGGGAGTTGGTCTAGACAATCCGTTCTGTGATTCATAGGTGGAGGGAGCTTCACTCTGCCCAATACAGATACTGAAGACAGTCAGAACATCAAATATATCTTCATTTCATCCTGGAAAGACAGCCAGGAGAAAACTCAAATGTGCCCAAGGAACTTAGCAGGGAACACGCATCATGCCTCCAACCAACACCTGGAACAAGCCTATTCACTGCATTGATGTCTTAAAAGCTGAACTGTTCCTGATTCCAATTACCAATAGCATATAGAAGAACGGAGGAGGAGGGAAGAGCACAAATTTCACTGAAGCCTCCAATTATGACTGTAACTAATTATAACACATTACGGATTCAAAAAAAAGTTCCTTTAGCTACACTGCGCATTATGTGTCATGAAAAAGCACTGATGAGATTCGTCATTTGAAGGACAACAGAGCACTAACAGAATCCTTACAAGTTGGGGGAAAAAGCAGCACAGCTAAAATATTTAAAAGGATGCCAAATCAAATGAGAGATTGTTTTGATCAGGAAATCCTTCTGCTGATAGGTGGTATAGAAGAAAAACAGCAGTGCTCTTTCTCTTTAGAGGTCTGAGATAATAGTGTAATTGAGTCCCAGCTATACTGGGCACACAACTTTAAAAATTCACTACACAGCACAATACAAGTGTTCTTGGCTCAGACACGATTCAGGACAAAACAGAAGCGCATTGTAGGTCAGCACAAAGGTGTACGTACAGAAGCCTGCGAAAGAGGTAATTCTGTTTTACTTGTTCTGTAATCAGTACAAAGTCTACACTTTCACAGTCTTGCAAATGCCATACCATGACATCAACTTTTAGCCACCTTAAGTAGATTCAAAATAGAACTTTAAAAAAAAAAAAAACTAAACCAAAACTTTGTTTACTTCAGAACTATTGCCTTTCTATAGTTAAAATTCAATATTATTTTAAAAGTAAATAATTTTAGAGATAGTGCTGGAATTTTAATCCAATGTCCCAGTTCTGACTGTAAGAGAAAGTAGAAAATTACTACGAGACACTAAAAACACTAGCCAGAAAGAAGGGCATGTTGAAACTTTACTGGTTTAGCCAATTTTCAGTGTAAAATAGATTTTTTGATCAAACAAGTATTTAGTGCATATTTTAATAAAAAAGCATGTAAGAAATGTGAAGTATTTCAAATAGTCCTCTTTTTCTCCTACTATAATTCAAAGTGAGAAGAGCACATCTGAAGTTGGGTATGTGCTCAGGTTACTTTTTATCTAATATGTCAAAGTTCGATGTTTCAGTGTAAATTCCAGTTGAACTTCTGTGGGAAAATAGTATTGACATAGAAATTTAAGAGCTGGTGGGTTGGTTTGGGGAGGAGTGGGGAGGGCAGGGAATAGGACCAGGTGTATCTGACAGCTTTGCCAGACAGTAAAGATCTTAGCATCATGCTCTAAATGCACAAAAAGACATTTATTAACTAATATCTTGAAGACGGTAGTTATGGAAGAGGTTGTCAGCATTCTGAAATAAATATGTACCTTTATGTTTTCTTCGTATATCAAAGAGAAGATACAAAACTTAAGATCAATTACAAAAGTGACACTACAAAAAAAATCAGCCATTTGTATTGACAACTACTTATGAGGGTAAAAGATGTCATCATCTTCAACGTACTCCTGTATTTGCAAACATGTGCAATTATCAGGATGCCACTGTAAAACAAAATAAATTAAGAAATCACAACAATGTACTCCTTAATAGATCAGGACAATGTTCAGCAATCTCAAAAAGATTTTTGAAATATTATAAAGATATTTGCAGGTTTTAGCTCAGTTACTCAGATAAACTCCAGAATATAAAATATCCTCAAAATAAGTAGCTACATTCATTAAATATATATATATATTTAAGGACAAGATTTCTTATGCTCAATTTCTAATCTCTGTACATGACAACTGGACTGCTTCCAATGTGTAGGCTGTTAGCTACGGAAAAAATATAAAAAAAGAAAGAAAGAAAGAAAAAAACCAAACCCACACACCCAAAAGATTACTAATCTAGAAATACTATAAACAGAAGACCACCATATGGTCTTTCAAGTCTTGTCCTTAGAAGCCTAGGTTACCTCACTGAGTAATTTCATTAACCTCCAAAACACAGATGGAAAACTAAAATACCTCATCATTCTTTTCAGTGAGTACTGGGGTCTGATATAGCCTAGTGGCTCTTAAGTTTTCTTCCAGTGACTGCAAAAATACATTATTTTTTCGCCCCCTGACTCGACAGCATTTTGTACAAAATTCTGTCAGAATAGCTTAGAGGCAGCTAATCCCCCTCTTCAGCACAAGTCTGTGACCTCGTGCTTCAAATGCTGCTAGACAGTATCTCAAACAGCTTACTGGCATGAATCTAATCTTCTTTCCCCAAAAATATAATGGCTTAGGCTTCCCTCAGCCTCCATCCTTACACTTAGTAACACTGGAGAAATCAATTTAATATATAAATAAAATTAAATCTAAAGCCAGGTTTGTTCTCATTTTGGTCCACTGAATCATATCCATTCCAGAAATATTTAAAAAATTACTGGCCACTGTCACTTTAAATGACCCAATCTTTCCATTACTCAAGGGAGAGCTACTGCTGTGTAGCACCCAAAACAGGGAAGTGCCCCATCCTGCTCATTTCTTCTCTTTCTTTACATCTTAAGGTTTAATTATTTTTACTGCTGGTAACACTTCTTGAAAGCAGTTAAAACTAATTGCAAAACTCCTTTGATTACACTTGTGCAATCCCATTCAGTTTAAAGTCACCACATGGCCATGGCAAACAAGTGATTTTTAGACCTGCTTTGTGCAAAATGTTGACTTTTCCTTACTAATGTACCGTCACGTTGTGGCAAACATCAGCCTTTTGGTCAGCAAAAGCACAGCATGAAATTTTAAACATAGGCAGTACCTGGAACTTATTAACTGCTGTTCATATGAACAATGAAGAAAAAGAATGAACAGTTTCATTCTGCGAGAAATAGTATCACAACATGCATGCAAATGCTTAAATTTACAGTATACTGTCTTTTCAGAATAATACTCAAATATCTATCTATCCTTGTAAGCCAACTATTACATTAACAAACATCCAGTGAACTATATTCTGTTTCCACATACATAAAATCCTCAAAGATTTAAGTCCTATGAGGGGGAGCTGAGGGACTTGGAGTTGTTTAGTCTGAAGAAAAGGAGGCTGAGGGGAGACCTTCTCGCTCTCTACAACTACATGAAACAAGGTTGCACGGAGACGGGTGTTGGTCTCTGCTCACAAGTCACAACTGAGAGGAAAAGAGGAAGTGGCGTCAGGGGAGGTTTAGACTGGACATTAGGAAAAACTTCTACACCAAAAGGGCTATCAAAGACTGAAACAGGCTGCCCAGGGAAGTGGTTCCATCACCATCCCTGGATGTATTTAAAAGCCATCTAGATATTGTGCTCAAGGATATGGTGTAGAAGTGGCCTGGCAGAGATAGACAATGGTTGGACTTGACAATTTTAAAGGTCTTTTCCAACCACAGGGATTTCGTGATTTTAAAAAATGCTGTTACAGTCTTTGTGCCTAGAAAGAGCACCAGCTCTTCATATTGCTGGAACAGACAAAAAAAGAATTTCATTTGAAGCTTCCCCTATAGCAAATATTTCAGAAGATCAAAACCATGTAAAGGTTCTAATAAAAAGGTAATTGCTTTATATTTTTATTATCACAGAAGTATTGACAGTGTCTGCACATATAAATAATTTGATCAGATAGCAAGTAGTGTCTTACTAAGGTATCCTCAGCTGGGCACCAAATAAAAGCAAAAAAATGAGGCACTTAACATCCATTAGATTTTGTCTGTTTGCTTAAAATAAGGAAGTTGGTCAAAATGTTTTAGACTCATTGCATCTTATCTTGAAATTAACTACATCGCACACCTATATTTAAAGTTTCTACATTAAGCATTTTTGTTTCTCAGTAAAACATGAACGAAAACGTATTATTCTGTAATGTAAAAGAAAAAAATTATCTCAATAAAATACAGTCTCTTTAAAGTATTACTATAAAGTTCACTAGCAAAATTCAAACTTAGATGCAATTAATACCAGCTTTGCATTTAGAAGACTTCTTCCTCATTTAAGAATGGGACACCAACCAAATTTCTAATGAAATAACGGAGAAGAAAATCACCTGGCTCATGGCCAGGTCAGTAATTTTCCTGATTATCTGTTTTAGATTTGTGACTCCAGCTTGACCTCCTCTAATACACTAGTCTATAACTGATTTCCTAATGGTGCAGGAAAAAAGTAAACCCCACACAAGAATGAACATCCAAAGCTCTGCGTTAATCACCTAAGCATTTTATGCTTCAAAAGTGAAAAGACATCTAGAGATAGAATAAACGTATATAGGTAAAGAAGACATTGAATATGAATTCGAACTGGATGAGGAAAACAGCCAGCCAGCCAGGAACTGTGTGCATCAGCAGCAGTGCTGCAGTAGGCATCCCTTTGGATTTCACACCATCAATGGCCACTACCGACATTAATAGAAGCCATCTGGCCTTCCACAGCTTTATGTCTATATCTCATTGTTTGTCTCAATGGTACTTATCCATCCCTGGAGTTCATTGTTCTAAGAGGTAATTTGGAAACTTTTAGAGGCCTGAATAAAGAAAACAAACAGCAGGCAATTAATCATGTTAATAGTGCTTCCAAAGGTCACGCTATTACTTTGAGCAATGATACCCTAATTTTATGCTCATAACTACTAGAAAGAAAAATAAACAAGAATCCAATCTTGTAGCTAATGCCTTGACTAGTAACCCTGGAGATCCAAGAAGCCTTGCTTTCAAATAGTGTCCCAAAATCATCATGTTCAGAAGTAACCATCAAAACCTGACTGCCAAAAAATGAAACTCCATTAGTGTATAAATTGCTTTGGACCAGGTAGCCCTACTGAAATGTAAGACATCTGTTCAGAGAAACTTCTGACAAAGTATGGATGTTTTCATTGTCCTGTGACAGGGAATTCCAACAACACCATCACAGCACATCTGTTAATTAGTTTATCTGGATGCAGGGGCTTACTCTTGGCTTCACTTCATCTGGTGCAACTCAGAGTGCAAACTCGTGGGGTCTGGGAGGAGATCAGGAGGCAACAAGCTTGGTTGTAGCATTCCAGTAACAGCCCTAAGCCTGGGATGGGAGTCCCAAAGTCACATGTCTGTTTGCAGATCTCTGTTTTGCATATTATTGGAGAACAAGTAACCTCAACAAACCACCACTACATTGTACTTGACCATGAGCAGGCTTTACTATTAAAGTAGCTGTAGCTGGTATGTCTAATGCCAAACAGCACTGTCTCTGTGTGAATTGTGCTCAAAGACATACCAAAATGAGATCCCAAAAGGAGTTTCATCCAATGTCTGGACTCCAAAGGGATTTAAACAAAAGCTAGACACTGCTCAAAAGGAAAGCCTCAAGTCATGTGCAAAAGACAGAAGTTCAGGCCTCTGGAGAATCACCAGGTCGAAGTAGGGTTTTTTGGAACAGAGCTTTAGCTGAGGCATCACAGAAAGGCAGAAGGTCTTAACACTTAAATACATCTGCAAATGCGAATATCAGAAGCCTAACTGTTGATGAAGCTTAAGCTCTTCAGCTTTATTTCAAAGGTGAATTCAGGCACTAATTTTTTAAAAAAATATTTATATGTGTTAAATTTTGACTAAATTATCTATCAAAGGACCATTCCATATTAACCCTTCCATGCTGTATATACACAATATATGTGTTTTACAGGAAAAATGGAAGAGGTGACTCATTCTGCTATTAAAAATATTTCCATTTTAATGTTGTTTCTATTATGCATATTGAAGCTGTTAAACAGAAGAAGGAGGATACCTCATTTGGAGTTAAATAAATTTCATTCTGACAGTCAAGAAATGCAGTGAGGTTTCTATCATCTAACATGCACTCTGTTTTTCAGTGTCAGATTTTACCAGTTATAAAGACTTATCATTTAACGGATAAAATTTCCATAAATTTTACTGACTATATTGTGTTAGCTTATTATGTTCTGCATTATTTGGCTACTGTTCTTAAACAATAATAGCATTCACTTTCTTACAATCAAAATCTTAAAAGAAGCTTTAAATACAATAGGAGAGGAAAGAAGTAGACAAGATAAATTATGCAACTAAAAGGAGTGGTTGTTTTTCTTTGTCTCTTAAGTTCAAATTCTTCACTGTGTTTCCCAGACACCATCTGTTTCCAAAACAACTCATCCCCAAACATAACAGAGGAGATAGGAACTTCTAATAGGAGTCAAATCTGCCAACTTGCAGAATGGTCTGAGCTTTCTCAAATAGGAGAAACACAAAGTACAGAGTTGTTAATAAATTAAAGAGAGGCAATGGATGTCATCTCAGATGATGCAGTACATCATCTTAGGGATTTTCATTAGTATCATAGATGGCTCATTACTTCACAGTGTTCCTGCACACTTGTTTTAAGAAATCCAAACTACATTTGGCTATTTAATAGCAGGGCTCATTTCACTTCGGATAGGTTTGGGGGATTTTTAAATTATTTTTTTTTTAAGGCTACTATTAAAGCTTGAATAATGGGTCACACCTGCTGAGGGACTCACTCCACTTGCAATTAGTTATCAGTGAAAGTCTAGAAAAATAGAAACTGCCAGGACCCATATGAAATGCTAACTATTTACTGTTACTTCTAGAAGTTCTCACTGGAAGAGCAAGGTACCTTTTGTAACCTGGTTACAGTACTGAGTTTAATGACCGCGCAGTGCTTACTAAGAAAATAAGTTTGTCTTTTTCCGTTTCCCTCTCTCCATAGTATATGGGGAAAAGAAAAAACCATGTATCTAGTTTGGTCTAATAAGTAAGTGGGAAAATAAGTTACCAAAAAAGCATCTACATTCTTTTTGTGAGTTATAGATCTATTTTTAAAAGGTTCTATGATATAAGAACATAGATTGGACAGGAACCATCAAGGTCCTTGCTTATAGTTCGTGCTATCATATCCACCCACGCCAAATAATTTAATACTGGCAATATTAACTGTAATAAACATATGAAGAAATATCACTCTCTATGTGAAATTGTTTGTATCATCTATTCTGATCACATCTCTAAGAGATTTTAACTTTTTGAAACAAGAAATCCTTAGCAAGTCTGAGGTATGATGTCTTTTCTGCCCTCCCCCAGTCCTCCCTGTCCTTCTTCTTCATTTAAAATAATTCTCTCTCTCTTTATTTCACACATGGAACATTCTTTACTTCTAACTACCTTTCCATATAATTTTATAGCAATCAGTAGACTAAAAAGTGCTTTTGTTGTTCCCTTGGCAGTTCTATTAGATTAAATCCATTAGCACACTCACATATATACATATAATATTTTGAGCTCTTGCTGTTCATAACATGTGGCTCCATTAAGATGTTATTCTTTCTTCTTACCCATCCAGATTCTACAAATTTGGCTATCTTTGTTTTCAAATCATCTTTTTTATTTTACCACTACCTTAATTCATCACAGGTTCTATATTCCTGACTCTGCTGCCTCAACACACTTAATTACATTACAGGCAACCATCTCCGCTCCTGTTCAATATTCTGAACAGCTTCACTGAGTTTTAAATGCACAAAATGGTCGTTGCCACACATTTCATTTCTGGCTTCTGCAGTTGCGATCTTGTGCTTTGTTACTAAAAATAGAGCTGCTTCCAACTACCTGAGCTGGAAAGCTAATTACAGAGCTGGTAAACAGTGCTCCTCCCTATTGAGCAAATGGCAGAATAAGGAGTCTGCTAATGCACTGGGGCGAAAATGGTCCTGTGAGTCTTTGAAATCTATCAAGTGTCATTTATTTAATCATTTGTGGCTGTTGGCTTCACGGATAAATTAGTATTTAAGTAAATAACTGTTTGCTGAATCAACAAATCAGGGGGAAAAAGAACAATCAGCCCATTTTAGAAAAAACGTATTCCAACCTAATCCTTAGCTTGCACAAATCAGAATAATTTCACTGCAGTAAATAGCATATTATTGATGTAGACTAGGTAAAAGTCTAGTTCTCTTATTGCCTGCAGAAGAGGGGTTATTAGAGGACTGACTGTTTGCAGCAGCTTAAAGACTTTTTCAATAATTATTTCTGTCACATTCAGGCAAGACCAAACAGCTGCCACTGTAAGAAAGCACCTTCTTCTCTTAGAAGTACTCTCAGACATGTCTATAGTACAGCAGCATGTCCCTGGAAGACATATCCTGCTGAAAGATCTTAAGGTAGAAGTGTCCACTGAGCTTAGATGCTCCTTCGTATTTGTCAATGAAACACCAATTTCCCCGCTCAGTGGGACTGATTTCTACCATATAGCCCACTACGAGCTTTGTTGGCAAGAAGGTTTCAGTCATTACTCGGTCAATAACTCATTTTCAGCCATTACGGAGGCAATAATATATAGATAATACATAAGTGAATGTTAGAATCTCCGTGACATAGCTGTAGTCCCAAAGCAAAACTGTAAAATACCAGTTACGTTCACCCAAAACAGTTTCTGGGGCCAAGAGGGAATGTAGCCTTCTTGAATTATATTTTTTATTTTGAATGCAGAATATGAGAATAAAAGAATTAGATAGAAAGCCACCAGAAGAACCAATTTTTAAAAGCATTTCTATTTCTCCTTCCTAGCTCCCCAAAAAACAGACAAGTAAATAAAACCTCTGAGACTGTACTCAACTGATTAGAAAAGTTTGGCAGAGGAAAAGAGTATGCTAGTGAGTGTAAACTATTTGCTGTTATGTAACAGGTAAATACTACATACAGTGCATACAGGGACACAATTTCTATCTGAGGTTAAATACATTATTTACACCACTCATTTGGGAGAGGAGAGGATGAGCTCCCTCTTCTGTCTCCCATATTCTTGAAAAAGAAAATCAGGCTTGTCCTCAGCCAAGCAAACTACCTCCTGTTGTCATGGAAAAGTGGTTTGCCATTTCTTAGAGAAAATGATTGGAAAAAAGAAGATAAGATGGAAAACTGTGGACAGAGATGGAAATGTGTAGTATAACAAAGAAGAAAATGCAAGGAGGAAAAAAACACACAAAAAAAAAGAGATGAAGAAAGACATGAAGAGGTCAGACTACAGAAAATCAATAGTATTTCAAGCTCTGCATATTCCAAAGACTGGAGACAGAGAGAATCCTCTAGCAATAACAGCAATGGGGAAAAAGAAACAGAATACCAGCCTCTCATCTTAAAAGAGAAATACAGAGAGGATAAATTTGCACGCCACAGGGCAGTCCCACACTATCACACCTAAATCAAACCTGAAGAAGTGAATTCATGCACCAGGACTTGTGCAGTGGTCATTTTAGCACTGTTTCATTAGAACTGACACATCTTGTTTCCGTGGTATTCTGTGTATGCATAACAGAGTGCCTCTGGAAAAAGTCATATGCATTTTTCACACTTAAAACCTAAGTGTGTATGTATGTGCACGTGTGTATACACACACGTTTGTATGTGTATGAGGCTGGGGGCTGGACAGCGATGAAGGAACGTGTGTGTGTGATGGAAAACAGTGCATAAACAACGTTAAAAGTCAACTGAATCCCAACTCTCAATCACTGATCAATCTTCCTGTGTTTTCACATCTTTCTTTCTGACCTCAATGACCACAGAGACAGTAAACAACACATTTTAAGTTAGATAAAGTGTGCTTATTATAGTAGGACAAATACCTAGTATATTCCAGAAAATAATCCACTGAACAAGAAGATGCAGACAATATAAGCAATATTTTCTCTGCAACCTGCTATTTCTCCCAACATTAGTTCTCACCTTAGGGCAGAGATGTGATAACCTCCAATTTATTCATTTAGATTTCAAAGACACAACACTGACAGCCACTTTCTCATGTGCTACACAGACCAACTTACAGATTTAAATTACTCACGAGTATTTTTAGATGGTCTGATTCTGTCGAGTTGAACTTGCCAAATTCATTCAGCAAGCAAGGTGTGCCTCCACCTTCCTGTTAAGCTAGAAAAGTTCCCAATCCCCTTGCCAAAAAATTATGAGAAAGGAAGGAAGAAGGGTAAAAACAAGCAATGTGAGGAGAACGTTGAAAATAAGTTGCTTAATTCTTTTAAACATAAGTTGGTCCTACTGGATATGTCTTACGCAGTCATGGAAAAAGCACATTTAAACTCACACTCCTTAAGGATTGAAGTGACTTTGTCAACTTTACATTATTCACACCAAAAAATTACGCATTTCACCACACAGGTATCACTCTAACTTCAACCTTCCTAATGAATTCATCAGCATGTGCAAAGACTCCAGAGCCGCAATGAGATTAATGGAATAAAATTAGGGATATATTAAACAGGAGGGAAGGTGGATAACTAAGCATTAACACATTCCTTCATTCAATAGTTGTCTGAATCAGGAGCATTAATTAAAGAAGCACACATGTTAAAAGTACAATACTAAAACATATGAAACAAAACTTGTTATGAACAGATCCTGTGATGGACTGAAAGTGCAGTTTACCGTATTAGAGTAACACCATTTTCAAAAGAGTTGATAACCATAATTAGCTACCTCCTTATGCCTCAAAAACCTAACAACCAGTTGTACCAGACTCCCTTAATTTGCCAAAAATTAATTGGAAGTACTTTCTGACTACTGACCAAGTTTCATGCAACACAGATATTTAATTTTTAAAGCCCTCAGATGACGAAGCATTCTATTTTTTCTTGACAATTCAGTATCTAAAAATCAGCCACAGACTGGTCTCCACAGCACAGGGAGCCTGCAGGTAAGAACACAGGGTAAACACAGACTCCATCGCCTTACCTCAGCTATGTGCGGCACTGGGTTAAATCCACAGAGATTGCACACAACTTTCTTGCACTCTGTACATGTGTTAAAGTTGGGGGGATCCTTAGAACCAATATTTAGTCCAGTTTTACAAAGGGGACAAGACACTTCAGGCTGGCTGGCTTTCTCCGGTTCTGACAGCTCAGCAGGTTTCTTAGCTTCAGCAGCCTGAGGCTTGCTATCTTTAGCCAAACCAGGTTTCTTTTCTAAATCAGATCCTTTAGTTGCTAAAACACTGTCCACTTTTGATGGCTCCGATTTTTCGGTTGTTACAGGCTTGGCTTCCTTCTTTACAGGAACAGCTTTTGGAAGAGGCTGACCCTGGCCAGCCTCTTTGGGGGCTGGCTGAGAGGCGGGAGGCTGGGGATGCTTCACTGCAGAACCAGGCGGAGGTGGGGCTGACGTCTGAGACCCCGGCTGACCTGCTGTGGAAATTAAGTTTGAGGCCTGGCTGAAGATTGAGGCTCCAAATCCAAAGAGTTTCCCAGTAACTGTTTCTTGTGGTGTTGTAGGCTGCGGCTTAGGGGCATCAGTGATGCCTCCCAGATTAAGGCTGAAACGCCTTGATTGCTCTGGAGTTTTCTGAGGTGGCTGGGGTTGAGGTGCCAGCTGTGCTGGTGCTGGCTTCGGACCTGCCCCTGCTTGTGGGCCCTTTAGAGCTGGTTTGGTATCAGGCTTTGGGGCTGTTTTTGTTTGTAACTTCTTAGGATCATCTTTTGTTTGTGTTGGCTCAACAGGTTTTTGACTTTTAGCATCTGGCCTAGTCCCAGGCTGAGACACAAGCTTGGGATCTGACTTCTGTCGAGACACTTGCGGAAGGGGTTTGGAATCTGGTTTATCCCCAGCTGGATGCATGTCCTGTGACGGCTGGGCAAGCTCTGGCTTTGGGGAATCTGTCACCTTCTGTTGAGTTGGTGGAGGTCTGGGACCTGCTGAATCCTGTTTCGGCCCTGGCGCTGCAGAGGTAGGCACAGTGTCCATCGTAGGCTTCTGTATACTGGGTTGTTTTTGCTTATCTTCAGCCTGTGTTGGCTTGGCCTGATCAGACTTTGGAGTAGGATCTGTTTGCTGGGAGATCTCAGCAGGCTCAGCATGGGGTTGTTTCGATTTCACAGGGGGAGACCCAGGCAAGGAGGGTTGCTTTTTCTGTGGCAGGGTTTTTTTCGATTCTGCTGACTGCAAAGGATCAGGTTTTGGAGAAGCATCTTTCTTTTGAACTGGCTGTGTCTGGGGAGATGGTTTAGCTGTTGAAGGTGGAATGGGTGTCTTCTGTTTGGCTGGAGGTGGTTGTGGCCCAGGACCATGACCTGGTGCTAGGTCACCACCTAATGCTCTTTGCATCTGGCAGTTTAAACAGAGCCATTCCTTAATCTGCAGAAAAAAATAATTTTAAAGACATTATAATTAAGATAAGACCAAGTTAATAAAAGCAACGTAATAATAGGCTGTTCTCGTGTATGGGTTGTTGCAATATTTTAGACTTCTGTGTAAAAAGAGAGACATATTATGACTAATATTGTATTGTGGTTAACATGCCCAACTGATTTTTTCATTCATCTTCACATTCTTATGATTCGAGCTATCGCTGAGCCCGTGCTTCTAATGATTTCACATTCAGTTTACACACAGCTGAATATTTGAGGATAAAAACCCAGCTGAATGAAAAAAACACATTGGAATTTCATGGGACCCAGCAGTGATTCATTTATAGCAATGATTTGCCAGAATAGAGAAAAAAAGACAAATACTGCTAAAATAGTTTGACACATCAAGTCTGCTGACGGAAAACAATAATCAGAATTAAAACATAGTAAATGCATAATTACCCTTAAGCATACATCTATCAAGCTCCTTATACAGTTTACGGTTTTTCTAATGGTTTAAATTACAGGGCACAAGTATTGGCAGGATCCATGTATCCAGCAAAGCAGGCACAGAGGTGTGTTAATGGACACCATATATTAACATAGACTCACACGATACCACCAATTTGAGGTCAAGTCTTCATTTGGAATCAGGGAGCTTTGCCTAAGCCCTGATGGCATTTGGAGAGCCACAATTACATTTCCCAAAGTTCCTTTCTTATTAAAAGAGACGCCTGGGGCAATTACTGTATGCATATGTACAACACAAAGAAGGAATAAGGCAAATAATGTATTTACCCATTTCTCATCAATTGTAGTACCTCACAATTTTTAAAGATTTTTTTTCTTCTTCCCATGAACTATTACATGAGAGGGAAACTGTATTTTCTAAGATGATAGAAAAACCCAATAATCCTAAGTGGTTATCCCCACCTTTGCTTTTGTACAGCCTCACCATCTGAGAAAGGATCAAATAGTCTCAAGTAACGTGGTCAGGAAGCATCACATGATATTCTCCACATTTTACATCTCTAGCAGAAACATTACAGGCAGCAAAAATGCCATTCAATAGGGCACAGAGGCTGTGGGCCTACACCTGCAAGTAGATACTTAAGCAGGTCATCTGTAGCTCTATTTCTGTTCTTTAGTCTTCATTTGAGATGCAGGGAACCAGCTATGATATATGCACGCACCACTGCAACTGGGGTAAACCACAATTAGGAGGTCACAGACACTGATCTTTTCCCCTAAGGGTGGAGATTTCCTTTTTCTCACTCAGGTCTGAAATTTCTACCATACACCGTGGGATGAACCTGGAGGTACTACATGCAAAGAAAGATTTTGTCTGTGTAGTATCAGAGCTCACTGGAAGGAAAGAACTCTGATGGCATGGACCAAGGCAAGGAATTCATTATTTTGCTGGGCTTTGCCAGCCTTGTATTTTTCCAGCAGCAAAAATTCAAAGAACAGTTGGAAGCAGTTCCCTAAAACACAGTTATTCCAATTATTCTGATAAAGATGGTATGTACACACTCTGAAATACGAGTTCACTATTACTAACAGCTTCACAAAGAAATGCCCAATTTTGGCCCCAGCTGCAAGTTCACAGTAATCGAGCTACCATTCATAATGCTGCTTCTATCTTCCATTTTCAGTGCAATTTTTTTATATTCTTTAAACAATTCTTCAATCTACTTGCAACTCGTATAGCAAATGGCTGTTAAAAAGTGAGACCAAGTGAAACAAAATGGGAACACATGTTTAAGCTCTGTTTAAAATTAAAGGAATTAAGTTCACAACCACACAGAGAATCAGTAAAGATTACATTTAGCCCAACTCCCATTTTGTTTGAATGGTGATCAGCTCCTCTACAAGTCCCCTGTCCAAGGGACGATTACTTGCAATGAGTAAATCTTAATTATGACACCTGATCTTAGATATTAGCAAGCTAATGTAATTAGATGCATTTTAATACCATTCCCAGGTGAATTCTTAAGGGTTTTCTACAAGGTTTAAGTTTAATCAAAGACCAGACTTAAGCCACATGCTCTGAATATCCACCTCAGATGTCACAGCTGTCCAGGTTTGATAAAGTGACTAAGACTTCTTATATAGGGAGGGGGGCTCTCCTCGATGGTGGAGAAAGACAGGATCCTGTGAGGAGGGGATGGACCTAAGTGAAGAATGTCTTTTCCCTCTAACCACAAAACTACATACTTCCCATAGTGATTCACTGCTCCTGCTTCTTTTAGATATCTCTGCTTACCTTTTTCATTAAAAAACCAACAAAAACACAAAAAAGTGCTGTACTCTTAAGATGATGAGATGAACCCATGGCAGTAAGAGGTACCTACCTGCTCTCACTCAGCTTCCAAGAAATCTAATTTTATGTCACTACAACACCTTTAAGGCCCCAAATGAAGTTGCTTTAGGGTTGATCAGGGCTACAGAATAAGTAGTCTGAATAATTTTTCAGATGTCCAGATTGCAATTGTATTTATAATCATTTAGGCTTATCTTCAACACGCAGCTGGTCCAATCTGACTACCTAATTGGAGTCCAACCAAAACTCAATGCTATACCAGTTTTCAACACAATGTTGTGCAGAAGACAAAACCGTAACTCTCAACTGTTATTCTCCCTTTATCTTAAAAAAGAGAAAGATTATATACATGTATACACACTGTATGAGTATGCACTCAGTATTAAACTGAAGCCTTAAAACTAAAAATGAGTTTGCTACTCTTACAGCTGAACTTCAAAATGGAAAATGTAGGAGAAGTTTTACTTCACTGTATTATTTTTTAAATCCTTCTGGTTTAGACATAAAATTCCTCCCATGCATTTTAGTGGGGGAATTAAGTGCCAAAACCCTCAAGTCATTATGGCTTACACACATCACCTTCAAATACAAGGCTGCATAAACTGTAGTTCTGTGGCTGGAACTGCAGAAGTTCAAAATGAAATGTGCTACATGATGCAGTTTTGTATCAAACACTGGCCTGCTCGTTCTACTGCAATTAGAAATTTTCCATAGACTTTAACAGGAGCAGGCTTCTGTTAAATACAGATGCTCTTACATATTATTACAGCCAAAGTAAAACTTACTGCTGCCGTACATACCTAAAATACTAATGTTTGTCTGCCTTAAAAGTCTTCCTGGACAGGAGTTCTGTGACTTTCTAGTTTCTTTCTCCATATTTCTCATATCTCTACCTAACATTAAAAGGCAAAAGTTTTCAGGGCAACATGTGAGCTTTTGCAGTTCCTGTCTACTTGTAAAGGAGATTCTTCTTTGATGCTGAGGGTCCCAAGCTGTCTATTTTTACATTGGTAGATAGGGGTGTGGGCTGGATCTTATTTCTAGAAAAGATCCATAAGTGATTTTCTTCATCCTGAGACCCATGCCATTAAGTGCCATGACTAGGACTGTAAATTCCACAGATTTCATGCAGCATTTTTGTTCAGATTTCAATTACCAAACACAGAAAGTGCTACCTTGCTTTCTAACTCACCGATGTGGAAACTATATGCCCTCATAACAGCAAACAAATAATTAAAATATATTTTATGTATTCATGAACCATATCATCTTAAAAAGCTTCATAAAGACTCTAGTAGTTGGGAGCACCAAATGAATTTATTCTCAGAGTTTTAGTAACAACATCCATGGAGAATTACACCAAATAAAATTATAGTGCCGCGTTCCATAACTCACCTTTCTTTAAGCATTCATAATGTAACAGTTGACTCCAATAACAAGTACAAGCTACACTTCAGTTCAACTCATCCCAAACAAAGCCAGCAAAACTGAAGGCAATCCAGAGCCTATTCCTTTCTGATTCAGATTTGTTCTAAACTACACAAACCCATAAAAAGCAACAGGAAAACTGTCACAGAGTGAGTGCATCAACTGGCATGCACAATTTCTTTTCGTGCAGATTATGTAGGAGAGGAAGAAAATCCAGCTCGAATCTAAGATTCCAGATGTACCTGAGAAAGAAATTTTGACTTGCAGATTGAACATATTTCATATAAAAACTACTGGCACACAATATGAATGTCGCTCTCAGAAGCCATTTTAACAGTCCTTTCCCAGAACAAAACTGCAAAACTGAGGCAATGTATCTCAGTCTCATTTAGAACCAGGCATTTGGTGCTATAAAAAGGAACTTTAAGATATGCGTAAAATATTAATGTCCCTTTATATCACCACAGAAACACAAAGATTTATAGAGCCTTTACATTGCCACAGATATGTAAATGGACTTTGCTGACACTGCTCAGCGCTACCCCAAGCTTGATCGACAACATCAGTTTCTAGTCTGAAAACACATCAGCTTATTTAGTTCCTGGCATTTTTGGAGAGGAGTGAGGAATCCAGATTTGGTTCTCAGCAGACATTGCTGCCAAGGTAATGAGAGAAACATGAAAATTAAAGCATTTGAGACCATGATTTTATGCAGCTTCATGTAGGCTAGTTGAATATTGTCAGGCACAAGAAACTAGATCAGAAAATCCTGTTATGAATAAAAAGAACCATCACTGAACAAACTGAATTCGTATGTCAATACAATTGAAAAGGTCTTCTAAACAAGCCTGGCCAATACTAGGGGCAAAGTTTTCCTTCTACACCATCCTTCCACAAATAAGATCTCAGCTACCCAAAGTAATTACACTGAAACAAACATTTAGCTATTGTACACAGTATGCAACTCATCCTCATTTGAGTCAAATAGATCATAACCACAAAATAAATATTTACCTTCCTTTCAGATATCGGATGTAAAAGGCAACTGGGGAGTTTACCAGGGAACCCTGACTCAGGATGCTCACAAAAACGATTCTAGGTTCTAGTTACCAGCATGGTCCCCAGGTACCCATTCCACAAAGCACAGCAATGGCTGAAAGCACTGTAGCTATGTGCTAAATCAATGTTTAGGCAAACTTTTTTTAAAAGAGTTCCTTTAAAAGAGTATTTTTTAATGTTTCTTAGCTATTTTAAAAATACAAAAAAAACCCCCCAAACATTTCTGGATGAATCATGTTATGTAGTTATCACAATCTTAAAACATACTCTGCTACTCTGCTTAAATCACTAATACAAAAAGCTATAGTTTGCATATGAACCATGAGTGTTTGGGGAACTATTATTTTATAGCTTATACAATTAGAATTATAAAGCAAAACAGATAACACAATTATTTTTTTTTTTACTTTTTTTTTTTCTCTGAACGTCAGAATTTCAGAATATCTAAAAGTTAGGTTTTATAGCCAAGCATGTGTTTAAGCTGCCTCATGCACAGGACAAGGAAAAAAGACTTTCACCCACAACTCAGTGCACAGCACCATGCACTACTGCAACAAATGCTGCTTGCTTTTCATTAACTGCATCGAGATTCAGTATACTAGAAACAGAAATTATTAACAAAAAATATAACTGCAAATCAAGAGAGCAGCAACAAAAAGGTTAACTATGCTCATCTGTGCCACACAGAGTGCTTCCCAGTTAATATCACTGGGATCTGAAAACGGATTATGCTGTCTGGTGGGAGCAGGGCTGGGCCACGCTTCCTGTCCAGTGATTACCCAGCAAACAGCATCTCCACATCACATGGCCTAACATAGTAGTAAATTACAGTTGCTGAGCAACAGCAGCACTGGCGCAGATGGCTCACTGTAGTTGACATCTTTAGCTATGCAGATTAATTTATTATTTACTTGTGTTAAAAACTGGACAGGATCATTTTCTGGGCAAATGAGAAAACACTCCCAACATATTGTAGAATAGTGCCCAACTAAAATACTGAGAAACCACTTGCCATGCATAGGTGTGTGCTTCTTTCTGTCTCTTCCATAAAATTAAAAAATAAATTCAAAATCCACAGGGCATCAATACTATTAATACATCTAATCCTAAATGTAAAGCAGAAAAGTAGGCACAGTGCCTTCCTCTGAGAAATGGTATAGGAGTGTGTTCAAGAATATTCCACACAGAAAAACAATATTCTGTACTTCCATGACCCTTTTATTTGAGGATCTTTACAATTCTCCCAAATGCCTATGTGGCAGTTCTAGCTAGGGGCAGAACTAAAGAAACTATACCAACTTTCATTTCATCACAAAAATTGTGAAGGTCCATGTCCATAGCAATTGCAGTGTTAGCAACATTGCAACACTCCAAGTACTCTTTGGACCAAAACAAATATTTCACACAGAAATACTTCAAGCTTTGATCATTTTTACAAGGCTTGTTTGAATCTACTCTTTGATCAGTTTGAACCCAGATTAAACTCCACCTTCTTTTACACAACACCTCAAGCTTTAGTTTGGAACAGTTAAGAGTTGATATCTAAATTAATACTTTGAAAAAGTTACAAAAAGCTTTGGGTGGGGTTGTGTTGGTGTTTTTTAACTCATTTCTTTACAACTTATGATTACAACAGCTGATGATCAAACTCAAGTCCTTAATTTTTTTCTGCTTTGTTTTGCATTACTTATATAACCCTGAATACCCGCGCAAGTCTAAGTTTACATAGGGCATACAGTTTCAAAGCTATTTTTCTTGGTGTTAAAAAACTTAGAAATTGTGGTATGTCACTATCCACAGTAATGGCAGTTTTATTTTGTTTATATGTCACTTCCAGTCCATGTTGCATTCTGGTTCTTACACACTACTACAACACAGCAGGGTCTAGGCTGTAAACTGCAGGGAATATTTCAATTTAATCAATAGCTTCCTTCACTGTCACGTAATCAAGAAAAAATAGAGTTATTTCTATTAATTTAAATGTAAGTATAAGCAAAATTTATCTGGACTCATCACAAGAATTATAGTAATCTTCCTTATATGAACAGTGTTTTAAAATTATATATTCCTTTCCATAGACAAGCCAATAATAATGATAATAAGTGATGAAAATGAATGCATTTCTGACTGCTTAAATTCTCTTTAGGTACTGAAAAGGACTTAATGCCCAAGCATTTGCTACTGTTTACGATACTTGGAGATGCCGGGCAACAATAAAAACAAACACAAATACCAAAAATCATCATGAATATTTGAAACAAATCATGATACTCTTAAATCACCAAATGTTGTGATATGATTGTACATAAAAGTAGAAGCAGAAAGAGCGAGCACAAAATCAAGGATGTAGTCGCTAGAGCAACTGATATGGAAAATTCCTTGCTCTACCAAAAGAAAAAAACCTCAGAGATCTCCTCAAAAAAAAACTCCAACACCAAAACCCAAGAAAACATTTTCAGATTAGGTTAATTTTTTTTCCTGATAAACTGAGAAGTGAAGCTGTATATCCAGTAAAATATAAACTTTGATCTGAAATTATACAGTCCTCTCTGGGAGACTTGACTTTTTTTTTTATTCCTCTTCCTCTTTTTTCCATTAGGATTGAGTCAACTTTGATCCAGACATGTTGTTTTAAAAACAGTCAGAACCAATAGAGTATTTTTTAGAACTCACTTTGCCTCTGTCCAAAAGAGCTTTTGGGAAGTAAACAAATCTTGCATCAATACACACAGCTTCACATTATCTGAATGTGCAATTTTCAGCAAGTATCTAAGTAAAAAATAATACCTGGCTCCAAGACTAATTTTAAATGGTCTCTCAAAAGCACACTGAAACAGTGGATTAACATAGAAAAAATGCATAGAAAACAATCTCTCCTAAGAACTACCTAGAAGACAGGCATTCACACATGCACACATACCCATCAAGGGCAGGCTCATGGAGCAGAGCTCGCACACGCAGCTGGTTTCCAATATTAACAGCTTCAACACTCCACTTGACCATCAACTTTACAGATGCCCATCACGAAGAATGAAATGATGTATTATTACACTTTAAACCCTTTACTCAGTCTGTGTTGTATGTGTCTTCCAATAACTAGTTCACAGGGGATGAAAATTTATTCCAGCTATCGAGTATATGCACTAATCACTTACATTTACTACAGTAGTTCATGCTTTTTGCCAAGCTTTATCAAAACTACACATAAGTGTTTAACGAAATTAATAGTCCCTCAGATGCCTTTGCTCATTTTCAGAAAGCTTACTCCTGTTAAAATGTTCTAGAGAGCGGAGTCTTTTTTGGGGGAGTGCTGGTTTCTGTAGCTAAAGGCCCAAGGGAAAGGTTTTGGAAAAAGAATTTTTTTTTTTCAATGAGAAAAATAAAGTACCATGTAATAAAATAAATGAACACCTGCTACAACGTTCTGATGTGTGTGAAAGGAAAATGGAATCGAGTACCAAGTCATCAAACCTGTTTATATAATTTTTCCATGACTTTATGCAACTGTTGCTAGGCAGTCATGTGCCATGGTGATGAGTGGCATGTGAATACCTAGACAGATTAGAGAGACATATGTTATTGAACACATTATGTATGGTGTGTTTTCTCTCTAGACTGTTATAAAAACCAAGATACCAACTATCCCTTTTCCCCAAGGGGATGACAATGTCAGATGGTTCAGAGAAATAGTTCAAGAAGTCTGACCTTGTGGCAATACAGGTATCGCTTTCTGCTCTTAGTTACACAGTTCTCTCTAGAGAGTTAAAACAGAGAGCATGTACTACGGCATTTTAAATAGAGGTTGAAACGAAAAAAATGAATTTTGAAATTTGGCACTTTTTATAATGGTTTTACAATGCATGCAATCTGCTTCCCAAGCCAGTTTGTAAAGCCTTCTTAAGAAGGTAGCTCAAGCAGCTGTACAGGGGAAAATGTTACAGAACAAAGCAATATAAATTCTTTTTCAAAATAAATGCCTTTCACTCTTCCCATATCCAACTTGAAATTATTGCTTTCCAATCAGTAATGTGTTTTACCATAAACAATAAAAATAGTGGCTATAAAGGGCATGGGAAAAGCACAACACAGGATTACAGAATCGTAAAACTTGGCAAAAAGAGCAGCAGGAAAAGTCAAACTATAACAGTACGAGGTGAAGTCAGTAAGTGCATGGGTAAGAGACAAAGACTTCTGGTCAGCAGCACTTCAGGAGAACTTAAAATAAGAGAAGCCAAAAGAAAAAACTTGCCCCATAATCAAGAAGAGTGACAGCTGAGACACGATCTATAGTTTTCACACCAGATAGGATGAAAAGTGTAAACGATTGTAAAGAAGGAATCAAAATTTTGTTAATAATCCAACTATTGAAATGAAAGGGAAACTAGAAGGAAAGTTTGAGAACAATTCAAGCCGGAACCTTTGCCGCTGAAGTAAGTCAGGTTTTTTGTATGTGCCAGAGTAGGTTTTATTACTTTGCTCCAACTGTTCAATAATAAAGTCAGATGTGATTTTCATCACACTTCACTGCAGATTGGAGCAGGACACCCACAATGAAGTTTCAGCAAGACAGCTGGTGGTGCAAAGCTGAGCAAATGAGAAAAGTCTGAGTGGGAGTCAGGAGATTGGAACTAATAGCTGAATAAATTAGATGTCCAATACCTTCATTTACTGAAATGATTTAATCATGTAATAAATACATATCCTGTGTTTATTTCAACGCGTAATATGAAATTCAAATCTGCTTTTACATATGTATGCAATCAGTTAGTCTTAAATGCAGCTGTATTTATTGTCTTAAAGTCCTGAATTTTACACTTAGAGAGTGCCCACTTCAAAAACTAGTAGTTATTAATGGAATTTCCAAATACTTTGAGATATTCTTGAATAACTTCTCTCTCTCTCTCAAAATCCATTTAATTTGAACATACCAAAGTTGTTGACCATTTCCACGAGAAATATGAAGTTTTAAAAGAAGAAAAACTTAGAGCTCCAACTTTTACAAACTTGGAGCACACTATGAAAATAAACAACTGAGCACCCACAAATAAATTTAAGAAATTTTGGTCTAATAACATTCTGTCAAAACTTGAAGGTAAAGTTATTTTACAAAAGTTCCTCTTTGACTTTAACATCAATGCATTAAATTTCTTCTTCATTATACATAAATATATCCTTTTTTATCCCAAAATTTCCAGAAAGACATGCTTTATGACCTTTCCTATAGGCCCTGATAAAAATAAACTTTGAGCACCTGGTTAGTTGCAGATGCTCTGAAATTTCTGCACAGGGCCGTTCATGTCACTCCTTTTACAGTCCAAGCATTAATGCCAACTATTGTCAATCCTGAATTTCTCCAAACTCAAGAGTATACTCCTAAACAATGCAGTGTTCTACCAGTGGTTACTGGAATTAGTCTTTAGGGCTTAAATTTGCAATTTTAACATAATACACTTGCTGGATTCAAAAAGCCTGCTGTTTGCTACTAGGTACCACTAATAATCACACACACTGAAAAGAAACCTAACTGAAGCTGAGCAACCAGGTTGCCCAGAGAAGCTGCGAGGTCTCCACCCTTGGAGATACTTAAAACTGGTGATAAGCAACCTGCTTTAGGTGACCCTGCTTTCAGCAGAGTGTTGGACTACATGATCTCCAGCCTCAGTGACTTTGTGATTCAATTTTATACAGAGGGATATTATTTGTGAGGTTCAAAATATAGTAGCAGCCTGTACTTCTCCCTATCAGCATCTCTGATCAGCTACACTAACACCAAAACAAACAAATATAAGCTTCTCAAATACCCCTTCTGGTTATTTATTGTTAGCCTTGTGCTTGAATTTCTATAAATTTGTAAGTGTTGGTACTGAAAACAAATCCAAACTACATTGCAAATTTAAAATTAACATATCAGGATTTATGAGAAGCTGTTCAAGCAAAAAGAAGAGATCAGACATTCATACGAAGCCCTATTCCCACACAGAGCAAGTAAAGGATATGTATAAGCACATAAACCAAGCTACTGCAAACATCAGGTTAAACGAAGTTCACTTGAAGTCCTAATATTACTCTCTTTGCCATTTCTGTGTTATATAATTACAGCAAGAATGGTGATGAAGGTTTGAAATAGTCCACAGAGATCTCTTTCTTAACATCCCACAAGAATCAAATAACCTCAGTATCACCAAGTCAAAACTCGTGACTCAGGCTTTCAGCTAATGAACATTCACACAGTTACAAAACAAATCCACCCCACATCCTCTTCCGAAACACACATCAGGGCTATGAAGAGTCATTTTCATACTTTTTTTGCTTGCTTAGTTCTTACAGCAGCAAATTTTACTTGTTTGTGAACAAATTAGCACATAACTATTGTAGTCAGCTTATAAACATAGCCAGCAAGTGCTTAAAATAAAGCAAAATGGCAAAAAAGTCACATGGCGGCCCCTCCTTTATATGAAGAAGTGAGAACACACTTCTAAACACTATACAGAGAACCATGGCCTTCTTTTTTACCCAATTTCACCCCCTTTTACTCGTAGGCAGTTTTCCCCACTAGCCTGATTTTTTTTTTCACTGAACTTGTTAGTGCCTTAAGAGATCATGATGATACACTGTAACACATCTGATGTTTCAGCATAAGGGAAGTAAGTTTAATTTTGTGCTCTGGTAGCGAACATCAGTTTAAAAAACTACTCACCTCTGTTATATGAGGATTAGGATTGAACCCACAGAGGCTGCAGACCACAGTCTGACACTGTGTACACGTGTTGTAATTGGCCTTTCCTGGAGCATGCAGTAGCAGTTCTGTGGTTGTACAAAGAGGACAGAAGGTTTTCTTTGGGGCGGGCTCGGCAGGTTGGGTTGCACCAGCTTGCTTTTGCTGCGAGGGCTTTTCAGGCCCTGGTTGCTGGCTTGGTGGTTTTGTAAGTCCCGGCTGTTGTGCCGGGGACTTTGTGGCCCCTGCAGTCTGAGAAGATGGTTTTGTAGGCCCTGCCTGTGGTGGCACTTGTTTTACAGCCCCTGTTTGCTGTGGAGGCAGCTTCCCAGGACCAGGCTGCGATGGTTGTTTTGCAGGTCCTGTTTGCTGAGCAGATGGCTTTTCAGGTCCGGGTTGCTGAGAAGGCTGTTTTGGAGGCCCTGCTTGCTGGGAAGATGGTTTTACAGGACCTCCTTGCCGCGATGTCTGTTGAGATGGTTGTTTTACAGGTCCTGACTGCTGTGATGATGGTTTTGTGGGAGGTGGTGCTTGGGATGTCGTTCTAGCATTGTCTGGTTGCTGTGCTGATGGTTTTGTTTGGCCTGATGAAGGTTTTGCAGGAGTCTGTTGTTGAGCAGACTTCAGTGGTTCTGACTGTTGAGGCTGAGACCTTTGTGGTCCTCGTGGCTGGGGTGGTTGTTTCGCTTGTTCTAGCTTAGAGTCTGCTGGGTGACCAAGGCCTGGCTTCTGAACTTGCTTTGGTTCCCCAGGCTGCTGCTGCTGAGGCACTGTCTTGGAAGACTCAGTTTGCTGGGGGGTAGGTCTGACAGGTCCTTGATGTTGAACAACTGGCTTTGGAGACTGTTGTTGAGCTGGATGTTTTGCAAGGCCCTTCTGCTCCTCAGGTTTCCCTTGCTCTTTTTGGGCAACTTTTTGTTTCCTACTGGCTTCTTCATGGGCTGCATCTGAATCTGATATCAAATCAAAAGGATTGAATTTGTTCACAACTGAAGTGACTGCACTCAACGGATTGGCTTCTGAGAGAAAACTGGGCATCATACTTGGCTTCTGATCTTCTTTAAAATCAGTCCTGGACTTTGATTCCCTTAGACTAATAGAAGAAGGGCTCCGTCCGGGTGCTCGTTGTTCTGTCTTCAGCACATCTACTGTTCTGCTTTTACTTAAACTTGGTGGTCCCGGATCTGGAGGCTTACCTGGTTGCCTGGAATGGTGGCTTCTTTCAAGCTCAGGATGCCTGCAGACAGAAAATGTTGTAAAATTAAAACAAAGCACTAGAAAAATTACATAAAATAAGATGTGTCTGTGACCCTGGAAGTAACACTGTGAATTTTGTCGCTGCTTAAGTGTTTGCAAAACCAAGGGTTATAACATAAGGTGCATATAAAAACTATTTAAATAAAAATTACCATTCTATGAAGTTTTATACAAGTATTCAGTCATGGACTAACTTATTATTTAGAAAATAATCTAATACAATGTTTATCAAGATAATTTTCTCTTCAGAAATCTGAAGAACTCAAAGCTACAACAACCCATTTTACCTAAATCAAACTAAGTCTTCACAGAAAACTAAAAGAAACAGAAGAACAAAATTAGCCGATCAAAGCACAACTGTACAAGAAAAACACTGCACAGTACAAAATGTTTATGTCCTTCTCTTTTGGCTACTTGAACAAAATTTGCATATGTTTACAATCAGTATGAGGCAGGGACTTAAATTCCTAAAATCCAGGTACATTAAGGAGTATATGCTTCTTTTTGAAGTATTTGCCACTCACAAATCAGAAAAATTTTCAAACATAAAACAGATGCCAGTTCACAGAATTAGTCCTGAAGCTTTTTTCTCTTTAAATAGCACTATTAGAGCTTCCTCTCAGCATCATCCCAATAATTCATAGTGCCCAACAATAAAAAGAAAATCTCTCCTTACATAGGGATTCTTCCCAATTCTGTAACAATATTTTGCTTCATATGTGGCATAGTACTCTGCTTGTTGATATAACAGGCTGCAGCGGGAGGAAATAATATAGCGTTCAATGCTATTGCTAAAGGATGCAGCAAAATACTCTGTTTAGGGCTATCACTGTGCTTTTCCTGGAAGATATGGTGTTCTCTTCAGTGCCACAACAGTGCTGCAAATATAAAATTTGCAGGTTTTGGGAGATCCAGTTAACTGTGATCTTATTCTGGACACAACATTTCTTCTTGCACATTCATGAGCAAAATAACAGTCACTCATTACATGTAACTGTATTCCTTAACTAAAATAAATAAATAAATATAATGGCACAATTCTGTTTAGGAGTTTTATAAGAATTCTGCAGAATTATATATAGCAGACACATTGAAAAAATGTATTTTACACTCTTAATGTTACCACGGGTTTATTATTATTTCTGATTAATATTTAGTTTTCATTATATATGTAGCAATGGCAATATAAAAGGACAAAGCTAAGTGGTAGCCATTTCTGTCCTTGTAATTCTCAAAACATGGGATTTTCTCAAAAGCTTTTATCTATCTGATTTATTTTGTAGATTAAAAATTTCCATATGAAATGCTTGTTAAGGACAAACTATTTCCAGCCTTCCGTAACTCCATTTACCCTTCCCCATTCTTTAAAATTATTGACCATAATACTGGGAGGTTTACAACCCTAGTGTGCAACTCAGTAAGGTGAGTAGACGTGTTTCCACTAGCATAAGTGAACATTGATTAACTCATTATTCATGAGGATAACTCAGCAAAGCCCAATGATAACCTAATTCCTTCAAATATTTGGCATTTTTGCTCATTAAAAGAACAATTTTATACCCTGATTAGCAACTAGGTAGGTCTACCTGCAGTTCTATTTCTTGTTATTTAGAAAAGCACTCTAGTTTATCAGAAAAGATACTGCTTAATAAATGAAATCATTTCAACTTCTCTGTTAGTGGCGGTCTGGGACACTTCCAGCATTCACGTTTGCAAGTGTTTAAAATGCTGAAAAGCTTCATTCAACAATGCTAAGAGCGACAAGGGAAAAAAAGAAAAGCATTAATGGTACTATTAAAACTTAGGTCAGGAAACAGGGTACCATGCCCAAACCTTACAGTGTGAAGGTGGAAGAAAAAAAATACCAAAAGCAAAACACCTAAACCTGTTACTAGAAATTGAACTTGGACATTAACAAGAATAAATAAGTGTGGATCACTATTGGAACAGAGTTCTCCTCCAGCTTTCATTTTTATCAAAATAATGTGCTCCATAAATTTCCACCTGATCAGACATCAGGACTTGAAATGAAATGAAAACTCATGAATCTGGGAAATAGAGCCAGGCAATTCTGCAAGGCTGCTGGTGTACTTCAGAGACCAGACGTGTCTTGCCTTTATACATAACGATGTTTCTAAGCAATGGAGACAAGAGTGTGGTTAACTAGTGGAAGAAAGGCCTTGAAAAGACAAACTTCTTGAGAAATGTTAGCTCTGTCAAAAGCCAGAGCTTGCTCCATTTAGTTTTAGGTGGCTGGAAATTGAAGCTTTTTCCATAACTATTTTACAACCAGCTACAGACTAGCATTGAACAATTTTAATTAATCTGGAGAATCAGAAATCCTAAAAAAAAAATAAAAATCTTGTCTTCATTTGACAAAAATTTTATTTTTAAACCTTTTGAATCATGGAAAACCCATCATTGTTTTAAAATCTTCAGTCCAGACTTAGTAAGCAAAATCATTTAGTCCTCTCTCACCAATTCTTTTCTTTGTGCTGCTACACTTCCCCTCACTTTGGCCTTGATTCACAGAGCTCATCTTTATTCATTTACATGAATATTACAGCCAAATCAAAGCTTACTTTGGAGTCAAGAAGAGATTCAATGAAAAGACTATTGGTCTAGTTCTTGAATGCCATAACTATAAAAACCCATTTAAAAACACAGGTCTTTTTCCTATTCATCAGTATAAATAGTTATAAAGAGAAGTCCAATAACTACAAAACTCCAAGACTGTTAGATCTTTTCACATCTACAGACAAGTTCTGTACAAATGTACGCATATCCCTAGTGGCTAACTTTTTTTCTTTTAAGGTAATAGAGTGATGGCATTAACAAATCATGTATTTCTTCTAGAAAATACACTATAAACATACTTTAAAAGTGTGACACTTAGTAAGACTTCTTAGCCCTTCCTCTCAAAATGCGACCACTTTTTTTCTGCTAATGTCTATTAAGAACTGGAAAAAAAACCAAACAAAAACCAACAACCACCCAGGTGCATTAGCTGGCTCACACAGTGTTTGGTCATCTAATCATTTCAGATGATGTGGAGCAATTCTTCAGCAAGTGGACACTGACATAGTAAGAGTCATTCAGTGAAGCCAGAACAAGTCTAACCTGCTTACAATTTGACCGTGTATGTTTCAGCTAAACTTCCTAACCATGAGTTTTCTGAAGACAGATCATTGGAATAGGATAGAATGATTTCCACAGGTGCTAAGCACCTCAAACTCTGACTGGAACCTAGAGAATAAAATATTCTAAAATAATGAATGAAAAAAGGTACATTTCATTTAGGCAATTCACTTTAGGTGCTCTAGATCTAAATGCTTATACTAAAATGCATAATAAATATTAACTGCATTTATTTAACTATTGCATTATTGAAGACTTAAAAGCTCAAAGCCTATAGAAGTCCTAGAAGCCACCGCATGTATTTTATGGTTGAAAAGGTAGAACTATATTTCCTTGTACATACATTACTTACTATTAAAAAGTCTGTAGTTGCAAAAATTGTTACTTCAGGGTATCGTCAATCATGAGGAATCTGTACACTTTAAGACCTGTGTTACTTTGGGAGGGGAATGAAAGCATTTAGAATAGGAAATAATTATTAGTCTCTCGGGTAAGACTGGATAATATAATGGAAATCACAGAGGAAAAATAGTTAACACGAAAAAAAAACCTCTAACAGGCAGCGGAACAGGGACACTGTCATAATGCAAGGCTATGTAAACTGGAAACCAGAATTCCCCTTTTGATCACTAATTCAGTCACTTAACATTTGGACTGGCATAACCACGCTAGAAAAAAAAGCTGTTGGGAACAGCAGTTGTAGAGCATCAGTTAAGAGGTTTTTTCCACATCTGATTTCTTTAGCCACACCAACTGAAAAAAATCTCGAAGCTAAGGAATCTGAGCCTCAGCAGGCTAGTTTTTTACTTAAGTTGAAGTGTGGTAAAGGTTGATCCTTAGACCTTAGAGTCTTAGTGCAAGGGTTTGGAGGTTCTTAATAATCATTCCCATTATTCTTGGTAGATCTCAGCAGCAAAGAGGAATGCATGAGAACCAAGTAAAACCACAAAACAAGAGCAGAGACAAGTAGCAACCTCATTACAGTGTGACAGGCAAAAAGATGCGATGATGGGAACTGCTACAACCCCACAAGAGAAGCCTTTACTTTGAACGGAGATTGAAAGTGTGGTACGCTAACAACATCAAAGTAGTTTCTGATATCATAAATATGTTTGTAGGAAAGAAGCCATTTATAAATGCAGAAATATTCACATCATAATGAGTTTAGCCTATTCTAAAGTCTTCCAAGGATATTTATCATACTTTTCACTGGAATATTAGCATGAAACAATAAACTTCTAAAGCCGTCGTGTTTTTGCTCATAGACTGTTACACTAAAGGGAATCATGCGCTTAGTTTTAAATAACTAACCAACATGATTTTTTTTTTTAATATCTACAGAAGCTGGGTAGAACGCTGAATTGAATAGAAAATTATATTTGATATAGTGTTACTACCTGTTTAATAATTATGCAAGACATCAAATAAGAAGATTTGATTCCCAGTTTTTAAAAATGGAGACCATCATCTCAGGTATAATCCCAATGACTTCAGTAGTTTGCCCAAGGATGAATTCGGTCCCACCCTCCTTGCTTCTCTTCTAGAATTCACTTATATAAACCTGATATTATATAAACTCCGTCTGCGTTTTATCTAGGGTGAGGTCAATACACAAGAACCGTGTTGAACAGCCAGTCGAGGAGGCTCCTTTCGGCATCCTCCTTGAAGACAAACAACACACCCAGCCTCGGAGACGGCGAGCACCCGAGACGCCGGCCCTGGACGAGGGGCGGGGGAGGCGGCGGGTTCAGGACCGCGGACAGCGGCACCGGCGAGGCNGGCCATCGCTGTCCAGAATACTGAATCCCGTGGCAATCAATTTAATCTATTATTTCGCCTCTCTTTCTCCTTTCAGCGATAAAAGGCAGAAAAAAAACCCAGAAGAAAAACAAGGGGGGGGTGGGAAATAGACTGAAACAGACCTCTTCAGTCCATGACTATTTAATGAAGCCAAATGATAGTTGCAGAGGTTAAGAACTGGCAGAGTAATGGCTAGCAAACACATTAAGCCCCAAAGCTTTGAAAGATTCAACAAGAACCTCCTTCTCCAGAAGGAGAAGCTTCTGAGGAGAGCATCCCTTCCTACTCTCTGTGCTGTGGGGCACTCCAGCCCCGTAGAGCGCACACACACAGAGGAAAGCCGAAACGCTGCCTGCACATCCCTCCCCACCCCGAGACACAGCAACTACCCGTGCTCCGGATCGGTGCGAAGGGAGGGAAGGGGAGAGGGCGCAGCCCGCCGGAACCGAGCACCGCCGTTATCATCAGACACCACCGGAGTGGGAGAAGCCGGAGAGTGCGGGCTCCGTCCTGGTCTCCGCACTCGTGCAGCCGCCCCTTTCCCTCCCTCAGCCCGCAAAATGCAGCGCCTGCTGCCGATGCAGCGGGCCCGGATCGAACCGCGACTCGCCCCCCGCCCCACCGCGAGGAGACGGAGAAGGGGGGGAAAGGGAGGAGCGGGAGAAGGGAGATTTTCCGTGCATGCCTTTGCATGGGAGGCGGCTCCGCGCCGGCGAGGTTCCCTCTGGGCAGCCCCTGCGCCCTTGACATGACAGCGGCGATCTGCCTCCTCTCCTCCTCGCTCAGCTGGCTCAGGTCCGCCTCCACCCCGGCCGGGACCAGGCGCTGCAAGGGGGCCGCGGGGCCGCCGCCATCCCCGGCCGCCGCCTCCCCTTCGGGGAAGGCGCCCAGTCCTTCGCCTCCTTCCAGGCTCGCCTCGTTGCCCATGGCCGCCGCCGCTCCCCGCTCGCCGCCTCTCCCCT
>VZZY01012769.1:0-52601 GCA_013400335.1 Eurystomus gularis
GGCCAGCATCCAAGGAGGAATCTATCCTACCTTCGATCCTGATCCCTGTTTTTTGGAATCCAGTTCCTGAATCCAAATCCTGAACCTGGTTTCCATCTGCTGCTTAGTCCAGTCTGGGACTTCCCCAGTGCCCGCCCACAGCATCAGTGTTGATAGTGATATAATTACCATCAGGAGGGTGGGGTTCAATATTGGGTTTGTATATATTTGTATATATTCCATTTATTATTGTTATTTTCATTTAAGCTGTTTTAGTTTTCTTTTCAGATCCATAAATCTCTCTCCTTTACGCCCTTTCTCTTCCCCTTTGGAAAGGGAGAGGGGTTGATAGAAAGCATCTCTTACAGGTCTAGTATATGGCCTTGATCCTAAACATTTACAGATATAAACATTAATAGTTAACTGAAATTAAATCCTATAACTTCTGATCAATCATTAACAAGTCTATCAAAGACTGCCTAAGAAATGCTTTAAAGAAGACTTGAATAGACAGTAATCTGGCTTTGTGCATGAATACAGCACCAGTGTTTGGGGCTGAAATATTCCTAGAAGTATAGTGAAACTCAGTGCAGAGACAGAAAGTGATTTCGTTGTTACAGACTGGGGAGAAAAACATCTGGGAAACATCGTACCTAATGTTGAAAACAACTAGCTGTTTAAGGAAAAGAATGCTGAAATATTGATAAGGAAAATCTTACTAAAAGATTTCTGTAAAGTTTTCAGTAATATACACTTAAGATAGATCTGAAGAAAGAGCCTTCAGACATTGAAAAAGTAAAGTATATTCCATACAGGGAAAAAAAAAGAAAAAAAAAAAAAAAAGAGACAAAATGGTACCAAAATCAGAGAAGAGAAAAAAAAAGCAGTTTAGAAACTTTTAGCATAAATTCGATTATTACTAGAGAGGTAGCTAGGAATCATTATAATGCAGGGAAAATTGATGGGTTGAGGGAAAGAAAGTCTCCAAAGAAAGAAAACAGGTTTGAGAAGTAAAGAAGGCACGAAACTTCTGCTGTGGTTTTCAGAGACTAGAATTTATATTCTTTAGTTTTACATCTGAGCTAATATAAATTAGAACCCCTACATACTTGAACTACAAACACACTTAAACATAGGATGTTTCATCTAAACATGAGGAGTTCCTTCTTTGAGCATGGCAGAGCACTGGAACAGGCTGCCCAGAGAGGTGGTGAAGTCTCCACCTCTGGAGACATTCAAAACCCACCTGGACATGTTCCTGTGTAACCTACTCTAGGTGAACCTGCTCTGGCAGGGAGGTTGGACAAGATGATGTCCAGAGGTTCCTTCCAACTCCTATCATTCTGTGATAGAGATTCAGTGGAAATGAACTGACACTTTTATCTGTTTGATCTACTTAACATATCTTGAATAAGTTATGTTATAGGTATGACATTTTTTCTTAATGACTAAAAGTGGGAAAACCACATGGTAGATATCAGAAGCTAAACAAGCTGTAAACTGTTCATTGATGAAGAAAAATGAAAGAAAATTGTAGAAGTATAGTACGAATGCCTTATAAGACCAGTAAGGTGTTTATAATTCTCTCTCCACTTGAAGCAGTTTGATGGTTAAGTACCACTCTTTGTAAAGCTAACGGAATCATAGAAGTAGAATACCAAAAATGGAACACAGCTTTGATAAAATAGTATCCCTCCTCTTTGCTACTACACTTAGATAAATATAAACAGAAAAAGAAATGAAACAAATAAACAAAAACCTTTCAGCAGGAGGGTTTAGTTGTGGGAGTTTTTTCTAATTTTTAAATCAAGATTACTGGTTTTCTCTGCCCTTTCTTTTGGGGATTTTGTGTTTCCTGCTACTGATTGTAAGGGGATTTTGTGGTATATATATCAACTACTTTTCCTGTAACATTTAAGAAAAAAAGCAATCCTCTAGAGCTCTGGTAGGAAATTGTTATAAAGCATTTGAAGAAAGGAGAAAAACTTTGAATAAGGCAAGACATTTGTTAAAACTTCAAGATTTGATAGGTTATGAAAGAAAAGCATATTCAGGCTCAGGGAGTTATTAGAAGATCTAAGAAATGCTGGCAAAACTTCTGTAGCTGTATTAATCACCATACTTCAGCAGAAGAGACATGGAATAAGATAAAAAGCAAAAATGAGAAAACCACCATGTAATATTGCAATATCTACTTTAATTAAGGGTAAAACTACTGTTGATTCAGATATACAAAAAGTTGACATGCTAGGTGGGAGCTCTGTTAATATCGGTAATAATTATAGATTTATTTTTATCTGCATCAGAAGAGCATTTATTATGTGATTTTTTTTCCCAGATTTTTTCTGTTTTTCCTTTTGAGATTCTGCTTTTCTTTTTGAAATATGCAATTACATTATGAAGGGCTGATATAAGAATGCTTATGCTATAGTATAGGTTTTCTGGTAAATTAATTTGGGTTATTTACCTTTAGTAGCATGATTCATTAAATTTAAAAAATACAGAACATAGTACTTGTAACAGTTTACTAAGCTTAACTGCAATTGTGTGAGGAGATAAAAAAAGGAATTTTTAACTACTTTGGACATTTTCAGTATCAAAGTACTCATTGGGTTGTGGTTTTGGTTCCGGTTTGTTTTTTTTTTTCTTAGGGAAAATTTTACATATTTAAACATGGAATAATATTTTCTGTGTAATTAAATCAGATTCTGTTTCCTATGATGCAGGTTTTATTTTACACTATGTAGGTCAGTTAAAAGCAAAATTAGTTGACAGATGTTATAGTATTTTCTAAGTTTCTTTTAAATTCTCTGAGTTTCCTCAAGAAAGGTTTGTGTGCTTTGGTTGGATTCATTTATCCTTTCTTTCAAAAATTCACCCACATATGTGTGTACATCATCCAGCTGTTATGATATAAAAAAATTGGAAGTCAGGATTCTGACTTTTAAAGCCACTTGAATATTAGGAAGTGTTAGGTTTGGGTTTCATAGGAAAAAGAAGATCGTGTTTCCTCCTTGTCAAAAAGTATTTATGCTTTTTTTTTGGTAATAACCTTGCGTTTCACTGAGACTCCAGGGAACCTTGAAGCTAATCCTTGTGAGAGGAGGAAACTGGATAGCGTTGTCATTGCCCCTTCACCTGACCAACTGCTTTGCCTGTGAATGATAGTCAGGGTATATATTACTGTTAACCCAAGACATCACAGAAGTCCTAAATTCCTCCTCCTAAATTGTCAAGGTAGAGAGCAAACAGCATGCTATACAATGTTTGCTGCTTAGTATATTTTTGTCATTATCTTTCTCTTAAGCAATTATCTGAGTCTTCTTCTTACTGATTCCGGATAGGTGAAGTGCCGAGGACTGAGTTGTGGGCCCCAAGCTGGAGCTGACCTATGAATGAGTCACAACCTAGCAGAAAGTTTTGTTTTCCCTATTGGCTTCATGTTCCAGAGGCAGAACCTGGCCCACCTGTGTCTCTGCCCTCTCCCAGGTGGTTGTGATTGCAGTGGTGGGCAAGGCCAGGATTATATTAACCAGGAGCTGATCAGTTGAAGGAGCTTTCTGTTGGGTGTGGCTTCTGCTGGGGCTGGCTGCATCTTGCTGAGCTCTCTTGGTTGTGTCCTTCCATGTGCAGGGCCACTGAGGGAGCCATGTCTGTCTGTTGTGTCCAGCAGGCAATACTAGCACCACAGTGGGCAGTGGAGGAGCTGGGCCCACAGGAATCTATGGCAGGATTGTCTGAAATAAGACTTCTGAGGGAATGTTGCTGAGTTCAGTGTTGGCCTGTGTGATCAGGCAACTGATGGCAGCATAAAATGATGATGGCTGAACCAGCACAACAAAAGGTTGCAGATGTGATGTGGGCAAAGGCTTCATATAGTTGCTTATCTGCTTCCTGACAACTGAACTAAATTATGCATCTTGATGGTTTGTGGAAAAGTGGGAGGAATGAATTCCTCTCCCCTCTCCTCCCCTTTGGCAAATCTGTTATTTTAATTGTATGTGAATTTTCATCAACGTTTCAGGTAAATATTTCAAGATTCAAACATTTGTGGTTATGCACAAATAAAACTGCATAATGATGACTGTTTAGGAGAAAAATTTTCTGCCCTAGGGGAAAACCCAATCATTTCAAATTTGATATCATTCCAAGTCTGATGGAAAATTTAAAATGCCGCCATTTCCAGTAATAACTGCATTTAGAACTGCAAGATCAAAGGATGACTAAAATTGAAAGGCAGCTAAGGACGTGTCTTTTCCGACCTCCTTCAGAGGAGGATCACAGAAAGCAGGTTGTTCTTGTCTGTGTACAGTTGGGTTCTGGATACCTATAAGAATAGAGACTCTACAACCTCTCTGGGCAACCTCTTCCAGTGCTTGGTCACCCTCACAGTAATAAAGTGTTTCCTGATTATCAGAGGGGACCTCCTGTGTTTCAGTTTGTGCCCTTTGCCTCTGGATAGGTCACTGGGCACCACTAACAAGAATCTGGCTCCATCTTCTAAATTCCCTTCCTTTGGGTATTTACACATTTTGGTAAGATCCTCCTCAGTTGCCTCTTCTGTAGGCTGAAGAGTCCCAGCTCTCTCCACCTTTTTTCACAGGAAAGATGCTCCAATCCCTTAATCATTTTAGTGGCTTTTTCCTAGACTCTCTCCAGTAAGCCCATGTCTCTCATACTGGAGAGCCCAAAATTGGGCACAGCAGTCCGGATGTGTCTCACCAGTGTTGCGCAAAGCGGAAGGATCACATCCCTTAACCTGCTGGCTACACACTGCCTAATGCAATACAGGGTACTGTTGGTCTTCTTTGCTGCAAAGACACATTACTCTCTCATGAACAGCTTGCTGTCTACCAGGACCCCCAGGTCCTTATCTTATAGAGCTCCTTTCCAGTCAGCCAGCCCACAGGCTGTACTGGTGCCCGGGTTCATTCCTCCCCAGGTGCAGGACTTGACATTACCTCTGGCTGAACTTCACAAGATTCTGTTCTCAGTTCTCCAGCCAGTCATGGTCTGTTTGTCAAGGCAGCACAATCATCTGGTGTATCAACCACTCTTCCCAGTTTTGTTTAATTTGCTGAGGGTGCACAAAGACACATCATCTGGAAGGTAGGGACAACATTTGCGTTTCTTCTAGTCTTCAGCAACCTCTCCCAGTCACCGCAGCCTTTCACAAATAACAAGAGTGACCTCTTAGTGGCGTCAGTCATCTCCCTCAGTACTTATGGGCCTGTGCTGTCAGATCTCTAGGACTTATGTCTGTCCAGTTTACTTATATGTTGCCTAATTATATCCTTCTTCATTGAGAGTAAGCCTTGCTTCATACTTTCTCACTGGTCTCAGACATCTCAGTTTCCAGAAAACTAGTCTCACCAGTAAAGAATGAGTTGAGGAAGGCATTGAGTATTTTGGCCTTCTCCATGTTCTTTGGCACCAGATTCCCTGTCCTATTCAGGAGAAGGCCTAAATTCTTCCAAACCTTCCTTTTGCTTCTTAAATATCTGTAAAATGTTTATTTCCCTTCAAGTGCCCTGGCAGATTCAGGTGAGTTTTGGCTGTCCTAATTCACCCCTGCTAAGACAATGTTTCTGTATTCCTCCCAGGTCATCTGCTCCTGTTTCCTCCTCTTGTACACTACCTTTTTATGTCTGAATTTTGTCATGAGAAGCTTTTTGATCTGTGCAGACCTTCTGACAAATTTACTTGACTTCCTGCTCATCAGGACAGATAATACTTGAACAGTGATTGTTGAGTATCAGCCAGGTCTTCTGGATACTTCTCTCCAGAGACATCTCCTATAGGATTCTTCAAAAAAGAAGCACAAAGACAAATTCTGTTCTTCTGAAATCCAGGGCTGGGATTCCTCTTTTTTTTTTCCCCGGAAAAAGGTTCTTCAGGAAGAACCTCTTCTTGCTGACCAGTTACTCTACATCAAACACCCACAACATCACTGATATTAGTATGCTTGATAAACCTGACTCAAAAGCTCAACTGGCTCATCACCTCTGCTAAGGCAAAGATCCACACATCTCTCTCTCTCAAAAACACATAAAGGGTGACTCCTCCTTACTGTCCCAGCCCGTCTTTCCCAAAAACTGTGTCCATCTGTTATGCTGGTTCAGCCATTATCATTTTACGCTGCCATCAGTTGCCTGACGACACAGGCCAACACTGAACTCAGCAACATTCCCTCAGAAGTCCTCCTTCATTCAGTCCTGCCATAAGTTCCCGTGGGCCCAGCTTCTCTACTGCCCACTGTGGTCCCAGCATCACCTGCTGGACACAATGGACAGAGATTGGTCCCTCAGTGACCCTGCACATGGAAGGACACCACTATAAGAGCTCAGCAAGATACAGCCAGCCCCAACAGAAGCCACACCCAACAGAAAGCTCCTCTAACTAATTGGCTCCTGGTTAATATAATCCTGGCCTCACCCACCACCCCAACCATGACCACCTGGGTGAGGGCAGAGCCACGGAGACACAGGTGGGCCAGGTTCTGCCTCTGGAACATGAAGCCAACAGGGAAAACAAAACTTTCTGCTAGGTTGTGACTCATTCACAGGTCAACTCCATCTTGGGGCCCACAACTCAGCCCCCAGCACTTCACCATCCAGGATAAATCTATCTGTGAACAATGTCAGCAGGTGTCTCTTCCACCCCCCTGCTCAAAGTAAGGACACTTCTGGGGTCAGATTACACTGCTGAGGTCTTTCTCCAATTCAGTCTTGAGAAACTCCAGAGAAGGATAGTACACAAACTCCTGGAACAACCTGTTCCATTGCTTGACTGTCCTTATGGTGAAAAAGACTTCCGTTTCAATTTGTAAAAATAAAGTATATAATTTTAATAACATGTAAAACTTTAATTTGATAAACATAAAGCCCATTAAAATATTAAAGAATCATAATAAAATTCTGTAACACATTGTTTGAAATAAGTAGGTTTAAAAAAAAAGATTAAATTTAACTCATTATTTTTCTGCCAGAAGATTGTCCTGCTGAAATTCTTTCCTATCAGTGTGTTTCCACCAATAAGATCTGTGGATATATGGTATTTTCTCTCTAGAGTGGAATTTTATGTGGTTAAAGGGTTTTTATCCCTTCATTCTTCCTCTTGGGGAAAATGTTAATGATGTTTTACAGAAAAGGATTTTACGGCTCCATGTGGTGGCTGATACATTATTTATATTTTTTTTCTCATTTTCTTTGCTGTCTTCCTTTAAGACTTACAATATGTTCAGATGGATCCTCCTGGAGGAAGTGGGCCAGAACAGGGGAAGTTCCTCGTTTCCTGGGGAGCAACTTCTCCTCCTGAGGGGAGAAGGCAGAAAGGTGCAACACATCAAGCTTTATAAATCAGATGGAGACTGATGTAATCGCATCAGCAGAGTGTTTCTTTTCACACCCTGAGCCTGACAAAAACCCAAACTTCTTAGGAACCAGCCTGTGCAGAGATCCAGTGAGCTTCCTTTTAAACAAATTATTCATTTCTAAGCTCTCTGATGAACAACTGAAATAGAATAAATTATTTTCTTATCACTAGATGTTTCTTAAATGCTCTGCCTTTTCTCCTATAAATATATACTATAATCAAGAAGGTAATTTATTAATCCAATGTACCCATGAAGCTGTTCTTGCAGCTCCATACAGATAAATCACCTATTTCCAGAAACAACTATAAATAAATCAACATTTTATAGCAAGTAGGTCAAATTTTTAAATATAATTAGCCATAAAAGACACAGAGAGATGCTTCCTGCAAGGCAGGTCTTCAGCTTTCTTGAAAATCTACTTGGATGCCTAACTACATCTCAGGTCACCATGATTACGTTTAAATTCCATGAAAGCCTGGGTCCTATGCACTAAGTAACTCTCTGAGGGGTCACCTCTCTAAAGAGTCTAAGCATATTCATATTGTGCATGTGTAGAAAAATATAACCACAGTGAGAGGATAATTAAGCTCACTGAAGAATTGAATTGCCCTTTGGAGGATCTGACCTTTTTATTTCAACATAAAGGAATCCAAGAGCAACTATGATCCCAGCCCAGGTGCTGAGAATATTTGTGATGTCCAGGCTCATGGGACCTTTGCAAGGCAGAATCAACATTACTTGTGGTAGACATTTACAGCCTACACAAAGAAGCAGATCAGCAGGCAATACACACCAGGGGGGCAATAAGAGTAATGCACTTGACTCTAGTCCCCTGTACAGGTAAGTACAATACAGCACAGAAATATATAACCTGTCTTAAACAGTAGGCTTAATCTAGCCAGAGAAGTGAAATCTCCAGATCAGCTCATTTACCATGCTATAAATTAGCACTTTTTCACTTTTTGATAAAGTTGTCTGGTGGCTTGGTCTCACCCTCAATGCAAAACAGTCATGTTGCTTTATGATCTGCAAAAATGAACGTATAAGACACTCAGTAAAAATGTAGTTCTTTGATAGATGCAAAACAATTTCAACATAATTGATTGGACTACTTGCAATGTTAAAGAAGTGTCATTAAAATCAGCCTGTTTCCTGTATGGGAGTTATTACATGCTGCATAGAATCTCATTTCTCCTCCCTTCCATATGAAGTCATTGGAGCTACTTGGCACCAGTGAAACATATCTCACAAAAGCTGCTTTATGTGTTTGAACACTGCAATTGTTGGTCTGCTGAATTTAATATATCAGAACTCTAGAGCAAGATTTTGTCATCTAACAATTATAAATCTTTTTATAAAAATTCAATTTATTTGTTACTATTAAGAGCTTGTCAGTCCATTTCAATAAAGAATTCATCAATTTTATCTCAGCTTGACACAGTCTTTTTTTTGTTCTGAAATATAGACCTTGGCATATGCAAGCAGAGAGGGTTTTGAACCCAACCTTCATATCATAAGCATAATACTTACATTTCCTTTTGTAGGAGGAAATGCTTTATACAAAATGACAGTTCAGAAGTTTTCAGCTTACTAACGGCTTGGTAAATCTGGCTGAAAGGATGTCTTTTGTCTAGCAGTAGTAAACCTCAGCAGTCCAGCAAGAGAGGGCTTAACTCTGCCAGAAACAAGGAAAGTGCTTTATTTCACCTCAAGTCAAGCATTTTAAGGATATATAATCCTAAAATTTCGCTCTAGTCCCATCCAAATACATAAATGCATGCGCTACATCCTGCTATTAACTTCAACCCTACCATCTCTCTTGCACAGCACTGTGGGACACAATGCGGTTTATCTCTGAAGCCAGAGGACTGTGAAAGGACACAATGTGAAGGCTGTAAAAGAAGTTCATGTATTTGTGTGTTGTTGTGGAATGAAGGGATAGAGAAAAACAGAAATCCACATTCATCTGAAATAAGACTTCTCTAAATTATTAAATACAGTTAACTCACTGTACACAGCACTACAGCTAGACCTCAAACTCTTATTTGAATTTTCACTACATTGCTTCTGATTGTGTTAAATAATTTGTCATTGGGATTTCTTAAGAACCAGGTAAAAATAAAAACATACCTAGAAATATGTTTGGCTCATACTATCTGAAACAAAAATTCCACAGCATATCAGTATGCTTTCTAAATGTGATTTTCTTCGGTAATTCAAGGTATCTGTACTGGTTTCCCCACAAATTAAAGGAGTCTTGTCTGGCTTCTGTTCAAGTGAGCACACTGGGATATCTCTGTGTACCCCGGAAAAGTTGTCTCATTGACCTGGTATGAAAAAACATGTAGCCCTGCAGGGTGACTATAGGATGATTCCCTTGAGCTGTGTTTATGCAAATTCAAGTAACGCAACACGCTGTTCAATGAAACACAAGAGGAGCAGTGGCATAAGAACAGTGCTGCAGCCTTGTCCCAAAATCCTCCCTCCACATTGTCAATCCTGAATGAAGGCAGAGTTTTCTGTTACAATGAGCTGATTTTACCCACTGAGAGCTTCAGAATTAAGAAAAAATGTCAACATGAAAATTAAGGATCATGTCATTAGTTGTTGGTATTAACTGAATTTCTTAATTGGAGACTGAATCTCATACATCTCATTCATCATGTTGGGAGTATAAAACAAAGGTAGTTTTAAATATTTACCAATAAAATTGCATTGACTGATTTTGCTTTCATAAAATTCAGTAGGGAAAAATAAACAAACGAACAAAAATCCACAGCAGGAGTGTTTATAAAAACTGAAATTGTAGGCATGGATGAATTTCTTCTGCTCAGTAGGGAAAAGCCAATTGAACGAAAATGCCATTTTCATCAGGATCAGAACAACTTGCTAATTCACCTCCTATCAATTTGAAGGATAACTTGAATGGAATAAAACAAAGGCACCAGTGACACTACATGAAATATTTTTTTAAAATCTTTTTCCTTAAGCAAAAAGTCATGGTTTTGTTTTATACAATGTCAAAATATGAGTTTGCTTAATGAAGAAAGGGTGTGGAATTAAATACATATTTTATATGATCTAGGTGGGAAACATTCTGTTTCACTGAGAAAGAAAATCAGAATTTGAATCAAGGTGAAGCAGACTGAAAGGCTCTGAAAGGGCAAGCTATAAACCAAGGGGATGATAGGTTTCAAAGATTTTTTTAGTAAATAATAGCCAAAGGTCAAAATGCATCATGTGTGCAAATCCCCGTGGAGTCAGTGTGTTGTGACTGATGCTTATACACCACTGACAGCTCAAGTAACTCCTCTTCTTTAAATGAGATTTTGCACAGGAGAATGGGTCCAAAAGAATGATTGCAAAGGGAAGCAGAGTACATGTTTTGGGATCACAGCTGCTCAGCGCTTCATCTTTTAGAACATTTTTAATATTTCAGCCTCACATGTGGCAGAAATAGTCTCTGTCTAGTGGGACTTTTCTACTAATTTTTGCCATCATCACTGAACTTCAAATACTAATAACTGCAATTCTACTTCCCTCATTTTGTCATTCCCTGCTGCATCAATGCAAATCACTGCTGTCTTCGTCAATATCCATCCTAGTCCAGTTTTCATTATCACAATTGCTTCCACAGGAAGATTGTTTCTATTGAAAGACTGTAAGGCTACTCCTGCTTTACATAAAGTCTGTGACAAACATGATTATATAGGATTGTAAGAATGAGTGAAAATGAGTAAGGTGGAAAATTAGTAACTACTTCAGAAAAATCCTTCAGATAAATGATTGGATAGCAATCTTTTGCCTATTTCTGTTGCTAGCTCTAGCTATGGCAAAAACTAGAAAGTAAATAAATTTACAAGGAGAATCTTGCCTTTCATTCTGATTTATGATATGATTTCCTGGATTTCTTTACCAGTTATTAGAAGTGGGAATTTAACAAGGAAAATTAAGAGAATGGGGGAAAATAGTGGATTGATGTCAAATGCCTGCTCAAATATTTGTGTTTCATCTGTGATAAACACTTACAGAAACCAAGACCAAGTTGTATATGTGTGCAAATAAATGGATTGCCTAGACATTACTGAAAAAATATATGAAAATAAATGTATGATTCTAGGTTTCTTTTTCTGCAGAGCAAAAATGAAATTTTATGTGTTTTTACACATACATACACACATACACATGAATTTTTCAAACACTTATACTTAAAGAAATGGGAGTTTTAATGACCAAGAAATCTATTTTATAGCAGTTGCTACTGCAGAGGTGCCTTAGCTTGGTAAACCAAGAGTCATTCTAGATGAAACTATAAAGGTAGAGACAAATGACAGCGAAAATGTTACCTTAATTCTGCCCAGGGAACTAAACAAGAGTCTCCTGGATATGATTAGCTAAGTTTAAAGAGGGCCTTTGGAAAAAGATACCACAGATTAATATACAAATATTTTGCCTAATCAAAAAAACGCAATGCACTTAGTTTATTGTGGCCAGTATCTTTAAATCATTTAAACAAAGGCTTGACTTTTGGTATGTGAGAGATTGAAATAACTAATGCCAGTACATTGATAAAGTTTCCCTTTAGTACACAATTCTTTAAGCAAGGAACAAAACATTCTTAGTGTACTACACTCAGCAGAAGTCATACAAAAGGGAGTGAAAGGCAGTGGAGGGACTGTAGAGAAGAAGGCAACTTCTAAAGGACTGTAGTGGGAATCTTTACAGATACAGTTATTTGGAGAAATTATATGGCTGCACAAGAAATTTCTAAAATGTCAGTTGAATTGACAATGTCACAAGTTGCTTTTTGTGGTCACATAATGTAAAGTTATATTTTTAAAAGGTACAGAGCTTCACAAACTTCACTTCTGCTCCTAGAGAAAACTCCTTTTTAAAAAAAAGAAAAAATTCAAAACCCAACTGAACCTAAATATTCCTCAACTGTTAAGTGATTAAAACTTGGAGCTGTGCTATCTCAGAAAAAGAGATTCAGAGAGTATTTTTTAAAAGTAGCAAAATATTATTTCTGTAATATTATGACAGAGGCTACTTAAAGATTAAGTAGACATCATCTCTTGTAACCTGAAATGATTAGGAACAAGTATTAAATGGAATAACCACATTTCATATCCAGTACAACTTACTTAATGGGAAAAAATAAAATGTATGTAAGCTTTTGCTTATTTAGACTCTCTCAAACTTTGTTTTGGAATGTTCAGAGATAAAAAGCAAGGATGATGTTTTTGCAGTCATTCTCTCAGAAAATAGAGCATGTTTACTGTGAACAGAATGACATTGTTTGCTGACTTGTATAATGCTGCTCTTGCTTGAGAAAGGAACAAACATAAAAGGAAAGTGGAATTGTGTTTTGGTTCAGAGAAGTGGATTAGTGATCTGTGTAAATATGATGCAGTGTTTGTTTAAGGGATTTCTGATCTGTAAACACATGAGGCTAAATCCTGGTCCTATTGAGGGCAGTGGTATAAATCTCTCTTGAGTTTAGTAGAACCAACAACTGGCTCAGCACATTTTAATATCACAAAATTTCTCACTGCAAGAGAAAACTTGACTGGAATGACTGTTTTCATAACTCAACTCTTCCATATCCCCAAATCATTGATGTAAAGAGTGTGTGTGAGCTCCACAGGCAAACATTACATAGACTTTTCCTCTGAAGAAACAAATAATGTAAGTCTGAATCCACAGTGTTTCTTCTCAGTATTTACTGAATAGATTAGTATCATCCTATCAATAACAGATGCACAGACTTTTGGATGTATTTTCCTGAACAGAATCTAAGACCAGGCAGCAAAATTACATCTTCTGTTGAAACACATTCTCTCTACTACTTATTTTCTTACATAATTTTCTATTCAGTAGAGAAAGAAAGAGAGCATCAAAGAAACATACAAAAAGAGTCCATATTTCATTATCAGAAAGGTCCATTATTGACCACCATCTTTAACTATGAATAACAACTGTCCTTGGCAAATTTCATCCTGCCACAACATTCTTGGAACATTTTGGTTTTCCTAATACCCTTTTAATCCTATACGGTGGGGTTTTTTATTAATCAGTCCCACTATGTCAATTGTGGCTTTGCTTCTTATCTGGTGACTACTAGCATTCCTTTCACAGAAGATTTTCTGTGATGGACTTTCTCAAAAGGTTTTCTCAAGCCCAGATAAATGTCAGCTTGTTCTCCTTTATCTCTGTTACCTGCCAACCTATCGGCAAATGCAGCAGCACAGTCTACAGTTATGTTATTCGTTGTGTTTTATAAGATTGGCTTGCAATCCCTTAACATATGTTCTGCCACACCATGTTGATGGGGTCCGTGAAACCTGTAAGGAAACAGAAGTTAGTAAATTTCATGGAACTAGAGCAACACAGCAGTCCAGATTCATTGAGTTTAGGTTAATATTAATAAGTAGTCTTTATTTATATAGGCTGGTGGGTATTTAGGTTTCCTGACTACTGATGAAGTCAACTTTGTAGTCACAACTATATTCTACAACTATTAGAGAACTGATTACAGTTCTAGGAACATGTAGTACAGTAAATTTTAGTAAACAGTTACTCGAAATCCTGACTCATCATAATTAGACATGGTCATTCATAAAGTTACCACTTATTTCCACAAGGCAAACCATATACATTCTCAGAGATTGTAGCATCAATACGTAGAAAAGACAATAAAGTCAGCTGCATTAAAAAAAAAGTCCATTTGTCACCTGTAACAGGTTTCAGATTCAAATTATAAGAGTTTACATACCCAAAAATGTAATACCAACAAGAACAGACTGTAAACCTAGCTGCTTTTCCAAACATATACTGTCAACAGTCAGAGAGACACGATCTCAGCTGTTATCCTGGCCTTTGGCAGAGGCCTCAGGGCCTTCCTTACAGTTATCTTCCACATCTTGAATTACTGAACACTATGTCAAGAAATCATATAAACTGAAGTATATCTCACATAGTTTAGGCTTGGAAGAGAAAAACGAGGTGTTTTTTTAGGGTAGTATTGTGAAAGTATTCCACAAAATGAAATTCCAATACATAGAAGTATTAGATTTTCCCCATGGCAGCCCTCATCATGCCATGCTTTGTATTGAAGGCTAGAAAGGTACTGATAACACATCAGTGCTTTGGCTACTGCTGAGCAGTGCTCACACAGCATCAAGGATGTCTCTCCAACATTCCCCCCACTGACAGAAGGCTGGGGGTTTGCAAGACCTTGGCAGGGAACATAGCCAGGACAGCAGACCCAAACCCACCAAAGGGATATTCCATACCATATGACATCTGCTCAGCAATAAAAGCTAAGAAAAAAGAGCAGGAATAGGGGCATTTGTTATTCACATTTGTCTTCCAGAGCAACTGCTATGTGTATTGAAGCCCTGCTTCCTGGGAAGTGGCCAAAATTTACCTGCTGATGGGAAATTTTCCTTTGCTTTTGTGTATGACCTTTGTTTTCACTTTATTAAACTGTCCCTATCTTGCCCCACAAGCCTTTTGTTATATTTCCTTTGCTTGTCTGGCTGAGGAGGGGGAGCAATAGAGCAGCATTGCTGAGCACCTGGCATCCAGTCAGGGTCAATGCAACACAATAGAATTTTGCAACTTAAGTACATTAGTTACAGCATTAGTTGTATGAAATTCACATTGGTTATATCAATTAGTCCTACCAAATTCACCCATATTGCATGAGGAAAAAGTTCATCCTAATATTACTCTACCAGGCAGGTCCAGGTAGGCAATAAAATTCTGATATTCACATGCAAATATCTCAGGATCCCTTTTTTGGCCAACACTGGCTGGAACCATAGAGAAAATGTTCCTAGCAGTCATTTTTAGGCATATCGTAGGAGACAATGATTCAGCATTGTTGCAAAAACAGGGGAATAAATCCGGTCTTGTGAGGTCAGCACCGAATATGCAACAGATGCAAATCGGGGAACAAATAATAATCACTTATTTACAGGTTCTTTTGGATTGCCGATGACAAATTAAGAGCTACAGGTTCACTGAGGTTAACCAATATTATAACAACAACACACTAAAACCGACACACACACACACACACACAGACGCACACTAACAACAACCACTTGCCCGCTGTAAGCCCAGCCACCTGGCTGATAGACAAGCCCGCCAAACAGAAATACAGTGGAGTACAAGACAGTACAGTCGCAACGAAAAGATAAAGGGAAAACAAAACAATACACTCAGGGAGGCACAGAATTGCACCTGAGGAGAAATGTGAACTACACCTGGGGAGGAAAAGTATATCACTCAGCGTGAGCTGGGGTAAATAATCTTACCCACAAGGCATCCCGAGTGGGAGGTGATGGAGAGGGAGTGAATTCGTCAATCCATCCAGTCGTTGGTATGGTTCTGAGTTGATCCTTTCCTGATTTTTGGGCCGAGATTGGGGTGATATTTGTACTCAAATTTTACATTAAATCACCAGGGTATATGTGCGGGTGGGGATGACTATAGACAATCTTATCACTTATATTAATGTCGCAAAGTCCATTAATTTACATTGCATGGGTGGAGGTAATGGCTCCTTTTTGTTTAGGGTGGAAAAATGGGGGACTGGGACCACAGGGGGGCCTCCACCCCGTTTCATACTCCTCCAGGCATCCAGATAACACCAGGTATGGATCTAGTGATGGTTGTCACCTCGCCCAGTGCTTGCCACCTCATCCAGTGCTAAGTCTCATGCCTGCAAGCATGCAGCTACATGGTGTAAGTGACTTGGACTTTTGTGATTAATTTCTCTCTACAAGGATTCACTTATTTATGTGTGTCACCTGATCTCAAATAAGCTCAGGTATGTAGATACTTGGAAGTATTTAGAAATAAACCAGATGTATGTTATGAAGCACCATGGAGATGTAACCTAAGAAGAGGGAGAAATTAAAGGGAGACAAGTGGAGCAGTTTTGCATGGAATGCTGATTACAGAAAAAGCATTTTAGGACCACCAACCATAAAAAGCCGTCAAAAGAAGAAGCTACTCACAAATAAAAAAGAGATATAAAAATCAAGTACCTTAAATGGGTGCTCACGATACCCACTCCTAAAACAGGACCCCTGGGTACCCAAGCAAATCTGGAAGCGCAAGGAATAGAGGAACATAGCAAATTTTAGACACAAGAATTTCTCATTCAATTGAATGTGTTTAGAAGCAGAAAATAAAGGTGTTGTGAGTGACACCAGTACATAAATAACAATGGGAGGAGAAGGCAGCCATAGGGGCAGTGGGTCCAGCAAAAACAAAGCACCTCCCAGGACTTCATTACCAGACCAGCAGCAGCACCTTGTGTGACTGAACTCTAGCAGCAGTTGCCTTAAACTTCCTTGGTGCAGAACTTTTTTTTCCTATCTCTTTCAAGTTGTGTTTTATTGTTCAATATCTTTATGCAGGCAGTATAGGTGATGATTCATGCTGCTTTGAGCACAGATACTTAACATACACATCATGTAAGATCCATGGAGGTGTTTCACACTGCAGAGTCACTGTGGTTGTGTGGGACACAGTGCTGCCTTGTGGGCCCTGGGGAGCACTGGAGTTGCTGCTCCTCTCTGTAGGCACAACCTGGCTCAGGTGACAGCAGGTGCTTAGGCCTCAGCTTCACCTCATCCCTTCTCGGCTCCAGGGAATAAAGAGAGTAGAGTCTAGGTGCTATCTAGAGACATGGATTATCCTCATCTGGACTCACAGGAGCCACACAGTAGTAAAATATCTTACCTTCCATAACTTTAACAAACTGAAACAATGTTGTGCTGGTTCAGCCATCATCATTTTATGCTGCCGTCAGTTGCCTGATCACACAAGCCAACACTGAACTCAGCAACATCCCCTCAAAAGCCTTCTTTCAGACAGTCCTGCCGTAGGTTCCTGTGGGCCCAGCTCCTCTTCTGCCCACTGTGGTGCCAGCATCGCCTGCTGGACACAAAAGACAGAGATGGCTCCCTCACTGGCCCTTCGCATGGAAGGACACCACTGAGAGAGCTCAGCAAGATGCAACCAGCCCCAACAAAAGCCGCACCCAACAGGAAGCTCTTCTAGCTGATCATCTTCTGGTTAAAATAACCCTGGCCTCATCTACCACCCCAACTACAACGACCTGGATGAGGGCGAAGCCATAGAGACACAGATGAGCCAGGTTCTGCCTCTGGAACATGAAGCCAACAGGAAAACCAAAACATTCTGCTAGGTTGTGACTCATCCACAGGTCAGTTCCAGCTTGGGGCCCACAGCTCAGGCCCCACTTCTTCAAACAACCACCACCATTTACTTCTTTTTGCTTTCAGTGGGTTGAGCAGAACCGACTCCATCTAGTTGGAATGAACTATATAAGTAATGGGAACAAACTGCACAAGCTAGAGACTATATAAGACCATGAAGTGTCTTGCTGCAAAGATCAGATCATCCTCCTAGCTCACTCCTGCTTTCTAAAGAGCTGGAAACTACAAAGGTTGGTAGTGAGAGCAAAGATGAATCTTTGTGGAGAGATTTTCAAAGTTATAAAAAATTCTTTGTTGCCCAGTTTCTATAAACTGGCACCATTTTTATGTCTTTCAAAATCTTCCCTAGTACGACATAAGCCCATGTTCAGGGAGTCAGACCTTTTGACTTTATTTCTTTTGTTATATGCTGAGTGATAAAATTAAGAAATGCTTCATGAAAATGTTATGACATTGATACAGGAACTTGTAAACACAGTTTCTTTTTTTTTTTTTTTTTTTTTTTGACATGGACTCCTCCACAGCAGCTGTTGTAGGATGCTTTAACCTGAAAATAGCCACAACTTAAATGAGACTTTTATACAGAAAAGGCTGTTGCTGCTGTGGGAAGTTTTAGGTGTGAAGGATTCAACGTTACACAATTCTTCATATTCGGAAGGAATATGTAAGTGACATTTTTGTTCATGAGAATAGAAAACAGGAGTTTCTACGCTCTAGCAAGTTAAAAGGCTGAAGAAAGACATTGGAACTGTCCAAGTGTGTTGCCATATATTTTAGCAAAAAAATAAACAAGGCATATTTTAAAATCTTTCAATTTCTGAAAGAGTGAAAAAAGAATAGGAATGCTGTTCAAAAACAGGATAAAGATTTGGTTTGTGAAAGCATTACTATATGAGAGTATGTGCTTTCGGTGCTTCTGACAAAAAGATCTTGCTGGATATCTTTAGTTTGACAAGAGAAATTGTGAGCATTAGCAGGAGGGGTAGGTTTATGCTAAAGATAAAAGATAAAAAACCTGTTCATGAAAAATCGCAAGAGCTAAAACCCTCTTTTACTATAAATAGTTTAATGCTGCAGAATTTTCTTGCCATCAAAAAAAGATTTGCAAAGCTTAGTGTTACAACACCATCCAGAGTTTAAATTCACACAGATGAAATCAAACAGCATTAGAAAACGGCTGAGCGTGGTGATAAAGTGACTGTAAGGCAGGCTGGCAGAAAAGCACTTCTCTAATAATGAGGAAGACACCGTAGGTGCAAACACACCAGGCAGAGTATTGGCGACAAAACACTCCAGGTGTACAGATAAAATTCCTGTCACACCTCTTGCTACCAAATTAGTACAGCAACTATAGAGTCACTAATCCTTGCTTTTCTTTGCAAACCATAACTTGCTGCCATCACTGATGGTAAAAAAAGAAATCAAGCTATTCTTTTCTGTCACTTTTTGAGACTGCTCTCTCACATTAAATAAAAAATAACTGATACAGTTTACACATGCTAACTGTATACATCTGTTGTACCAACATCCAGCAAGCTACAAACAGTCAGTATGAATATAGGAATATTATGACTTGCTGCTTGGTTCCAGCTGTGTGATAGATCAAGCTTTTAACTAACTTTCTATGGATTCCAGGGAGAGAAGGATTGGATACAACTCTGTGCGTGGAAGTCTTCCATTGTAAATCAGCCATGATATCTCAGCCCCTGAGAGCATCCTAACATTTTTATCTGTAAATTATGTCTCTCGACTTGCGGCTTATAAGACACTTCTGTATTTCAGAGTCAAAATGAATACAGTGTTATTGTAGTTTCCTACTGCTGCCTAATTCACCACTGCACTGATTTTAATGAGGTCATGCTAGCATGGAGCTGCTGCATTTGGAATTGTTACATGAATTTTTCAATGTGCATTGCAGCAATATATACTCCTAGCACACATTCTTTTTCTTACATTGGACAGAGAAAAGAGTGCTATAATAAAGGATAGCATTAAAGTCTTCAATCAGATCTCATTGATGTTGTCAACAAAACAAAACCCATATAAATACGAAGAAATCCTGACAAATAGGTTACTATCAAGAAAACAAAAGGCATCTTTGGGTTAATATTCAACCCCACTGATTTGTTTCAGTCTTAGCTATAAGAAATATTGCACATGCCCCAACACCTTATGCAGTTTGCTAAATGCTTTTGCTCAGTAATCCTGGTTTTATGTGATTTCAAAAACATGAGAAGGGTTGCTTACTTAATGTTCATTTAACTAGTGATTGCTTCTCATACTTGAAGGTTAGTTTAAGAGGTAATTATACCATACTAGCATAGGCAGGTTTCTTACAGTCTTAGAGAGGATAGCAGGGGAGCTCCAGTTACCCGAGCCACATTTTATAGAAGACTTTCTATGTTCAGTTATTTTACCCTAACACATACCCTTTCTTCACCACAAAACCTGACCATAGCCGTACCACTATACTTCTATAACATTTCTGAAACAATGGCTAGTAAGAATTGAAACACCCTTCCAAAGGTCACTACTTGACATCAATGAATTTAAGCAGAGGTCATGTCCTCAATATTTCCCTGCAAGTGGTTTGACTTCTGTCATCCTTAGATTTCCTGTGCATCCTCATAATTTCTTTTATCCTTCTATCCATTTCTTGCATTTAAAACTCAACACCATCTTGTAGCCATTTGCAGTAAGTCCACCTAATTGAAGAGTTTTCAGACATTACAGCTAGGCAGGCAAAACTCTTCCACTTATTTCTTCCTCATGGACAAAAATAAACCACAAAATGCATTTGGTGGCAATCATTCACTTGCACTTCCTTATAAAAAACTGTATGTCTCCTAATATCAAATCATTAACATGCTACAATACATCAGTGCAGGAGAGGTCAAATCACACAGACACATAGGAACAATAATTTCTTCTGGTCTTAGCAAGACCTTGAGGACTGAGTTTGGGTGATGTGTGGAAAGTGTAGAGTTCACCTGGAGTGACAAATGGTTCCTTTGGCCCTGGAACCCGGACAGTGACACTGATCGACCAAAACACCAACACATGTCACAGTCTGGAGCTCCTTTACATTCACTGATGAGCTTCTGTGTAATCCTCAGGGAAAGACCGATACCTACACCCAAGTCCCATCTAGCAAATATGAAATTTTACCTGCTCAGGACTTCTGTGTTTAAAAATCTGAGTGTAATAACAGCAGAGTTACTTCACTCACAGAGCATAAATAAAACAAAACAGTTTTATTAAAAAAAATAAAGTGGTAATACTATTTCAGAGGTGGAACTGGAGTTGCATTGGGCAACATATAAATTTAATATAATGGAAGAGTCTCTGTGTTACTACCATCTGTCAGTGTTCCTCATGTATCCTAAGCTACAAACTGCCACAAAAGAGCCACACACTCTGACAAAGTTTTAATCCATTGTAAATTTGACGTGAGGTAAAACTGGTTGAGATGTATCACCTTGGGAGGATATGGCAATGGATGCTGCATCTGAGCTGAGCAAAGATATTTGTGCATTTCAATACAGAAGGTCTGCATTTCAATATAGAAGGTTGACATTTCCACAGAAAGTGTCATGTACAAAAATGGACCTGAAGTTACAAAGTGCTCTTGGAACTTCAGGGTGAAATATGCCACCATGCAAGAACATAAGTAGGTATGACACTTTCTTATTTTCATGGTGGGCTGTACAAAGCAGTTCAGAATAGGCTTTTGGTGATCTTTACCCACTTCAGATCCTTCCAGTATTGTTTATACAGTAGATGAAGAAATAAACATTATTAGATTTAGTATTCTTCTGTCTCAGCCATCTATAAATATCCGGTATGCCATAATTTACCCACAAAAAAACGAAAGTGCAAGATTCATCATTTTCATACGGCGTCCTGTCCCACTTGAACTCTGGCATCACCAACTGAAGGAGTCAATGTGACCTGTAGGGTTTCAGAACTCAGGAGTGCTGGTAAGTGCAGTTTGGTGCTAGAATTTTTTAGGGAAGGGACTAGGCTAGTGTTCACTACAAACACTCTGTCACATACACTATGACTAAACTACAGCTGCCGCAGCTGTAGCAATCTTCCTGCCTACAGGAAGATTACAAAGGTCAGCAGGGTGTACTTGCAAACAGCATCTTTTGACTGCAATGCAGAGGAGAGAGTAGTTACTATTAGGATGTTTATTTCTCTTTCTAAATAAGAAAGGGGCCTTAAGGATTATTTCTGATTTTCATTTAGTTGCTGTTCAAAATAAAATGCATTAATATAACTTCTAGTTTACCATGTATGCAGGTCTTCCAACTTCAGACTAGATAATGTGACCAATAGGCTGCAGTCTCACCACCCTGTGAGTTTAATATTCCCAGCTGCATAAGAGCTCAGCTGTAACAGCAGCCCTGGAGGGCATTTTTTGCTCCTCACAGCTGTAAAGCTTATAGCAGGGGTACTCTAGTGAGGCTGGAAAAAGTGTGTTTGAATGCTCTCCCATAGACTAGGGGACAGGAAGGACAAAGGTTTGCCTCTGGTCAGTGGGCTTGAAAGACACGTTCATCACATTTACAATCATATTTAAAAATAAAAATAATAAAATAGCCTTGTTCATTACATTCAAAGCAAAATTGCACCTGACAGTCTTCAAGCAAGATTTGGAGCTATAATTCCCAACTGCATGAAGGCAGCTGCCCTGCAGCCCTATATCAGTCACTAGTGACAGGGAGATACCAGTACAGCCTGGTGTTTAGCACTTCCTAGAGCCTAAGTCTATAAAGCTCCTACTTACTTAGTATACAGAGTTAGGGAAACTATTCTTCTGAGATATCTAGTTTTCACTTCAGGATATGTGCAAGGTCCTTGTGTTTGAGACTGGGTGCTGAATTCCAGTCCAGGCCCTTTTGCTTTGTGCTTTAAAGGTAAGTTGCATGTTATCTTACTATGAGAATGTGTCATTTCTTGTTTCTAATCACCAAGTGCCTACAAAGCATTTCCTTGTTTTATAATACACTCTTTTTCTTATTTTACGTTTCATGTTGGAATTTCCAATTGTTTCTTGCAAATCTTTTGATACTCAGTTCCATTTCCTTGGAAAATTGACACAGAAGACTAGTCCCCTGATACAGAGTATGCCCTCTTAGAGGCAATTTCATTTATGACGATCACCAGACCCACTGCAAAATTTCATCCGTCTCTACAGTCTCCAGGTTATGTAAGTGTGATGACATCTTCTCAGCACATTACACCCTGAAATTCTCCTTAATTTAAAGCTTTTGGTTACCTTATGAAAGGCAATGATCTATATCTAAATTTTTGTTCTGCTTAAACTCAACTTCTGTATGTCTTCCTGCATATTTCATGGTAAAGTATAGAGGTCCAATAAGGGGATTTTATAGTTCTGACACACACATTTGTTGAGGAATAATTCTATGAGCAGGAATCTTCTCCTGGCTACACAGTTCCCTGCTTTCAGTTAAGCACTTTTCCCTGCGTGTACTTAATGCACAGCTCTGTTTTGTTATCCATGCTCTCTCCAATTCTCAGGCAGAGCGTAATGGCTTCAAAGTGTAAAGAGCATGGCCTCCTTAACTGCAACCCATTCTTTACTTTGCTACCTGGCATACAACATCTCCTCACTTGGTCAGACAAAAAGTAGGCTTCCATTTATTTCCCATTCCTATACAATATACTCAAAATGCTATTTTGCTATTGGTATCAAATATAGCTTGTAAGGCTAAATAGTAAGTAGACATTGCTGCTGCACATGTAAATTGTACATGTCCCTACATTTCCCTACAGGTAGAAAAGAGGAGTTAAAATAAGGAACCACCTAGAACTGAACTTTGAATTATCTGTATTCTTGTTTGCAGTCAATCACCAGCAGCTTGCACTTGTTACCGAAATTGCAGCTGTGTTCACAGAAAGATCAAAGTCCATTACAGTACCTATCCCACTCTCTCCCAGAAGAAGGCACGATGTTGACCAAACACACCAAACACAGTTTGTGCCTCCAAGCCTGTCCATCCTCCATACCTTCCACTAATTTATACTGTCTCTAAGGGAACTCTGGATTTCGTAAGACGGACTATTTATTATCTGTTTTCCCTGTTATTTTCATTCAGTGACAACAATTTGTGTGTTATTTGACAAATACTGAGTGAGAGCATATCATAGACTGTAGATGAGCTGGGGTTCTTGTTGGAATAGTAGGAGCTTATGATTGATATTCATGCTGTGTAATTAATCTCCTAAATCCTATGTTTCTTTTCCCCCCCAGATGATTACTAAACTTATATAAAGTTTTTAAAATGGCTTTACAAAATCTTCTTTTGTGAATGTGTGTCCATGTGAGTATTTTTATGTAGCTTATTCACATCGTAAGTATTCATATCTCTTTTCCTAAACAGAAGAAATATCCTCTCAGAGGTTTTTAATTAATATTTCTGAATACTTTTTTTGCAATGTTTTCCTACCTTCAACTCAGACGGACACTGCAACTTATAAGACGACTAATACAAGATAACTGTTTCTATATTTTCTTCCTGAAAAGATCTTAACAGACAAACATACATACAAATATACACATGACTACAGAAAGTAATTTATTGCAAAATCTTCTTTGACATCCAGTTCCTCCTCTTTATCTCTTCACAAGCCTCCTATCTTATATTTGTTATTAGAGCAATTTTAATATGGATTGAATAAGCAGTGTGCCAGTAAACAGGAAGCTACAAACATATTGCTGTAAAATGAGAATTGTCTATTGATAAAACAAAGTTTTGTGCATCTGACCATAGCCTAAGAGAGCTACTGAAGCAAGCTGCCTCAGCTAATTCAATGAATTAGTAATGTTTACTGTTTTGCAAAAACCATCCAAAAAGGAATACCCAGCATTTATTTATTTATTTTTACCCTTTTTGTCCTTCTCCGGTTCAGCACATTTAAAATGGAACACAGGGAGAATTCCCTCTCATATTTTAAATCCTATTCCTCTCTTTAGTGCTTATTTGAACCCACAGATGCAGAGCATACATTTATATAAATTCCCTTTTAGGTCAAACATGTGCTGTCTCCTTTTCCCAGTTCCCAAGTTTAGGCATACAGTCCTAGAGGTGACAGAAGTCAAAATGAAACCTCTGTGACTCCAATTTTCTATTAAGTAGGTACATTTTAAGACCAGTAGAGGGAGATCCAGTCTTCTTAATTAAATCCTATTTTAGTGGTTTCATAAGGATTCCTGGAATATCTATTTCCCACCCCACTTCTCTCTCAAGGATACATTCTAGTGTCTTGGAGCTCCACATAAGAATAAAAAGTCCAGTACTGTTCACCTGACTTTTACCTATTGGAAACTGAGCTTTATGTGGGCCACATAGGACTCTCTTCCCACAACCTAGAAGAGCGCTCTGATTTGCAGTCAGCAGATTAGGCCAAAAATTAGGAATGGTCCTGGTTGCTCCTTCCTTTCCCCCCAGGTATTGTGTCCTGCCTCCCAGCACAAGTACTGAGTATTCATGGGCAAGAAAAGTAGTCAGGGAGATTTCAGATTAAATGGGAAAGCACTTTGTGAATTCAGGATCCTAAATTGTTAATGAGCCAAAGTAACTATTCTGGGATCTGCACTGGAGTTTAGAGTCAGTCTGATCTTGTCTCATTAAGTAGGGAAAAAAAACCCTAAAACTTTTAAATGTTAATTCTTATAATCGTGTGATAACTTCCTCAAATACTTCAGTCACACAAAGGATGCTACTACCATAAGGTGTCCCATGGAAATATTACCAGATATGGAAAAAAACCCAAAAACATAAAAACTCATGTCTATGGAAAAGTAGCAAAAATAACTAAACACCTGACAATTAACTTGATACGTGCCTATGCTACCCTCAGTAGCACACTTGTCTTGCAGGTGATGTCAAAAACTAGTTTGTTGCATAGCACTTCTCCCTTTCTATAATACTTCTGCTGGAAACTTGCCAGTAGTGGCTATAAGGTCCATGTTCATACTAACACAACAGTTTAATCATTTTTGCTATCTATTTTGGCAAGTCAGAAACATTTCTTATTCTGTTTGCACAGAGTGAGTTGGGTTTTGCTCCTGTCAGCGTATTCACTGCTGTTCATATAAGAGGTCTTATTTAAGCTGGCCCTTGAGTAGAACTTAATGAAGAGAAATAAGAGACTATGGTGCAGTTTTAAGTACTAAAATATGCTTTAGTTGGGATGAGAGGTCCAAGGGAGAAAAACCCCAAAGTTGGTAGGACGGTTCATAAAGCAGCACACATGGTCACATAAGCAACACGATCGAGAGACTGAATCACACCTATAGCTATAGGCCCTGATATATACTGAGGTCATGGAGCTGACTCAAGGTTGATCAAAATTTCCATCTCCCTGACATAATTTTTTTATGTAGCTTTTCCCTCTCCTTTCCTCTCTCCACTCTTCCCTTCCCTTAGTGCTGTTATCTTTATTTAAAGTGCTTAGCTAACTGTATCAGCTACAAGTTATGTCACACATTCAACACTTTGAAATGCTTCTGCAGTAGCAATGGAAGTGCTCAATTACCAAGTTCAGATGGGAAAAGAGGAAGAGAGGAAAGATGAGTTTATACAAAAATTATTATATTAGCATTACACAGGCACTAATGCTGGACAGAGCAAGAGTTGTGCTCTATGAAGGCAGTAGAAAGAATAAATAGACTAATTTTAGTTAAGAATTAATAGAACAGCTCTCAGATGTGATAAAGATTACTTCATATTATCTTTCTCTCATGGTTACAGTTAGTCTCAAAAATGAGAATAAAAGGCCCATTGTTGCCCACTGGTGGTGGTATTCAGACATGCCAGCTAACAGTAGAAAATCAGTAATATTTAGGTTGCTGTTGTTGAAATATCTCAATGAAATGATGTAAGAATGCTGCCGTGAAGCAACTTGTGCTCAGGCTCAGGTTAATATAACACAATTTATTACTATGTTTTTGTTGTCTTAACATGTTTGCAGAGACCACAAGGTCCATTATTATTCTGATAGGAAGAAGCAGAAAGAAAATACAGACATTAAATCTAGATCTTGCTGCTGGAAAAAAATACTAAATTTGTCCATGTTTCAGCTCCTGAAACAACACTTATCACTATAATCTGGGGACAAAATACCCCTATATGCAGATTTCCCTTCTGCCAATACCAGAAAGAGGTTTTAGGGATCTTGCTTCTTCATAATCATCCATGTTTTTCTGCATATATATGCATACGTCTCACAATCTGTTTATAATACATGTAGTTCTGGTAAATTCCTGAAAGTCATCTATTTTTAAAGCTTGATGACATTTATTACCTAAATACCAAAAATGCAGATTATATTCAAGTACAGATTAAATCTTTGCAGCACTATACTTACTACAGCTATATTCAGAAACCAATTTCTCCTCTGTAACCAGTCTTACCAAAAATAAAGACTATGAAGAGACTACAGATTTAGCAGTCACAAACATGAAACTGTGAAACTACCTGATAAATCTACTGCTTGTAAGACTTAGATATTTTAATACAGAATTAGTTTCATTGTTTTACCTGCCAGCATTACAATAAAAAAATCATCAGAGGTCTTTACACATTTTTTATTTCTTTATTTGACTTTCAGTAGTGTTCAACCTACTAGGTGATTTAGGAGCTTTTAAAACCATGAAATTATTTTTTACTGCTAAAACTCTGGGTTTCTATGTTGATACTCAAATACTTGAAATCTAGACTGTGTGCTTTTTGGCTCAGACAGTTGTTTGCTGAAGAGTTGTGATATATGCCAACAAAAATGTACATGTATAAGATTAAGTTCTAGAGAATTTTTAAATCTAAATTAATTATTATATTATTTTTTTAAAACCCCTTTTGTTAAAATAAAGTGACTGTAGTTAGGAAATTAAAAAAAAGTCATCCTCTTTAGTAATCACCTTATTGAATATTTCTAAGGTTTCAGTATTACTTCTTTCTCTGAACATTTTTTGTTATTTGTTTCTGAGAAAAAATAATGAACTGTGATTTATCATCCCTTCACTTTCCAAGGTATGTTTCTGTGACACCATAGTAGGGGGTTTTAACATATTTTTAAAATGTCAAGTACTGTAATCTTGAGATGTAATCTACCCATTTAACATAATGGGTCTCTCCAATTTTTAATAAATACAAATAAATTCTCTGAAAAATCCTGTTAAGGAATTATGGAGTGCAATTTCCATGGACTGAAATTATGGGACACATGATCAGAGTTCTGCATGAAGGGCTTTCAGAAATAGCCCTCAAGTAGAGGAATTTCAGCACTGAGTTGCACTACTCATAAAAGCCCCTCCTATCCAAGCAAAATTGCAATTCTTTTCTTGTTCGGCTTACCAACAGTGTTATGTTCCAAGAGCTGATCATTCAAGTACAGACAATTTAAACAGAGAGCTTTAAAGTGAAAAGTCTATGGAAGAATAAGGCCTGTAAAGTAAAGGTGAAACGGCTAAGTAGAAAACTCTGTATTTCCAGGACCAGTTATAAAGTATCCTATTTTCCTTTTGGCCCCGGTCCACTTCAGAATATTAGTGAATGAGTAGTGCTGCCATCACATAGCCCTTTACTTTTATCCTCTTGTTGTGAGCCAGAGAGGCATAAGTGGGGTCTGAAGGGAAGTGCATCCATGTCAGAAAAAAAAGTTACACTATTTTTATCAGTCTTAGCAGAAGAAAGCAAAATAGAAAAAGAATGGCCCAAGAGCATTCAAATGAAAACCAAAGCTGGGCAGAAAGATTGTGCATGAGCTCAACCATCTACTCAAAGAGCTGGGTAAAGAAATTGCAAAATTAGGACACCCATGATTAACCATATTTTTTCAGTTGTGCATAAAGGGATTTAAGCAAACAGAACTTTATGGGAAGTCAGGCAAAATAAATGGCAGTTCAGAGAAACTGAAATTAACAAGTGTTTGGATTACCACCCCCAGGGAGTTGGAGTCCCATAGTCTTCCCAACACTATCATCAGCTAGCTCCTTACTGCCTCTCTTACTGCCCTGTGATTATCATAATGTCTTCATTCAAGTCCTTTTAATTACAGCGACCCTGCTCTGCTCACCTTCTTCAGTCACCCTTTACAGATTTTCAGGGAAGAATCAGTGCTAAACTGGATCTCGCCTCTAGATCTTTGTAGTCGTAGGAAATCACTGCTAGTCAGTCTCCCTCTTTGCTCTCTCCACATATGTCTTCTGCAACATTCCCACCTCTGGCTGCTGCTTGGGCAGCCTAGCCAAGGGCACCAATAGAGCACATCAACAGAGCATACCAACCATGAGCGGGAATGCTGTTTTACATCTAAGTAGACCATAACAGCACATGAAAAAAGTAACACCTGAAGTAACACCTGAAGTGTTACAAAGAGGACCTGTAAATGGAACCCTACAAAACTAACCCAGTATCACTTTCTTATAAAACTTAGCAGCAAAGGGGTTCTATCCAGACAGTCTTCCACACAAACGTTCCCCACCTGCAGTTTTCCAATACTATGGGTTTTTCTTCACTCAGCAAGGAGTGTGAGTATTGAGCTCCCCAATACAAAATGCTTTAACTGTTCTCTAATTATCAGCTTTCTTCTAAACCCATATGATTAGAAAGAATGTAGCACTTAGTACAATTTATTTTAGTGATGCTCTGTGAGTGTACAGCAGTAAGAATGCATTTTTCAGTATTTGATATAGATATTCACCGTATATAATCTACCATAGTTCTCTACACTCAACACTCACCTTCTTAAATTCTGTACCATAGGTTGCTCTGTGTGTGTGTGATTTTGAATACATGTACTATGCATAATTAGAACTGATAAATAAGAATTGGCAATTAGGTGAACCTTAAGCAATTTTTCACCCTATCTGAGCAAAATTACTAAACTGCAAGTGACAAGCTTGTAAATTAAAAATCTGAAAATATAAAAACTTTATTACAAGTGTGTCATTTGTGGATCATTTAAGTGGCATATAATTAGATATGGTTTATTTGTTCCTGGCTCATAAAGACTTTTTATCATGGAAAGCTCCCTGACTGTGAAATTTACTGTAGAGTGGCCATGAAAGGAAGTGTTGAAACTTTTCCACTAAAGACTTGTAAAACTACTTGAGAGAAATTACATAAATAAACTACCCTAGAAGATACTAGCAGGAGTTACATCTGGAAGTGGTACAAACAGTTAATTTCAGAAAACAAGCCTTCTGTCATTTCTGTCATTGGAAAGGGAGTCTTACTTTCATTCTTTTTGTTTTATTTCATTACACAAATTAATCAGCTCTTCCTTGGAAATGAAAGAGAACTAGGCTTAGCCAGTGCGCTAATGACTAATCGTATTGGGTTTACGTGGCAGGGTTTTGGTAACAGGGTGGCTGCAGGCCTGTGGGAGGAGAGGGCTACCCTCAAGTTGGGCATCAATCAGTTCCATCCAGCTCCAAAACGGACCCACTGCTGGCCAAAGCTGAGCCTATCAGTGATGTTGATGGCACCTCTGTGATAACTTATTAAAGAAAGGGTAAAAAGCAGTGCTTAGCAGCTGCGAGGGAGAAGACTGAGACTATGTGAACGAAACAGCCCTACAGAAACCCAGGACACTGAAAAAGGAGGAGGAGGTGCTCCAGGTGCTAGAACAGAGATTCTCCTGCAGCCTAAGGAAGATAAAAATAGAGTCATTAAACTAGTCTTCCCCCAGTCAAGTTTTTTTCCCATGACGGTAATTGATGAGTGATCTCCCTGTCCATATCATGACTCATAAGCTTTTTCATAATATTTTGTCTCCCTGTCCTGCTGAGTAGGAGGAGTGAGAGAGGAGCTTGGTGGGCACCTGACAGCCAGCCAAAGTTATCCCATTATAGCAATGCAAAGTTTGGGTAAATTAATCCCTAACTTGAAACTTGGAGATGAACTCACTGACCTCTTCTCATCTTTTTCTGTTCAGTGTGGTTCAATAAATAGAATGAAAGTGGCACTGCTTCAGATGAACTGGATTGCTCTTCAGATCAGCAGCCACCAGAAACCCAGGCAGAATTGTAGGTGCAGAAAATACATAGATTCTAGTTTTAGTTGTTCTTTCCATCCTCCCTCCTTTCTTGTCCTCTCTGATGTCTTCCTCCACATTTTCCTCTCTGTCCTCCAGCCCATCTCCAGGGTAGAGGCACTTCTGTCCCTTCCACCTCCCTTTCGGCTTCAGGTGCAGAAGGAGCTCTTGGTCATTCAAACACAAGGAGAAGGCTCCATGAGGGCCAAGTTAAAATGATCCTTGCTAAACAAGTTTTCTTGAGCTTCCCTTCAGATCTGTTTGTGAAGAACAAATGCAGAAACCCTGCAGAAATCACAGTAGGTTCATCATACTGTGCAGATATACTGAAACAGAACCACAAAATAACGAAACTGTTGTTAAAGACACTTACATAAAACAGCATAACATCACAGAAAATGCTGTCTCAGGTTGGATCAATTGTGTCTCTTTCACACAGATCTATCAACAGTCTGTCTCAAAACTTTTCTTGAGCAAATGAGGTGCCCTTTAACACTTCAGTATGAAGTGCTGTACCAAATTATTTGTTTCTATCTAATCAGTGCAACTGACTCACCCTGAATGATGAAGAAATAAATTTAATTTGCATTTTAAATTCTTCTCAAAGCAACTATGGATTTAAGCATATACCAATTTTCTACACATTCCAATCCTAGGTATCGGTCTCATTTCCCTGGAAAATGTTTACCAACTTCCCGAGCACAAATACAGACGGAGTATGGATAGAAAGCAGTCTTGAGGAGCAAGACTTGGGGGTGCTGATTGATGAAAAAGCTCAACATAAGCCAGCAATGTGTGAGTGCAGCCCAGAAAGCCAACTGTATCCTGGGCTGCATCAAGGGAAGCTGTGAATGCTCCATCCCTGGAGGTGTTCAAGGCCAGGCTGGATGGGGCCTTGAGCAAGCTGGTCTACTGGGAGGTGTCCCTGCCATGGTGACGGGGTTGGAACTAGATGATTTTTAAAGTTCCTTCCAACCCAAACCATTCCATGATTCTATGATACTGATTGTCTTATGCTCCTTTGCAGTCTTCTTGCAGCTTGAGGACCACACTAAAATCCCTCCAAGCTCTGCTTCTAACATTGGCCACTGATACTGTTTGGAACAATTGTACATTACAGCAGTCTTTCACATGCTGTAAGTTAAACCAGTTTCCAGAACTGCAAATAGAGTTTCCACATTGAATAAAACATAATGTTGTGCATGGTCATCTTCAATTACTTCAGCCCATTCCAGCTCCTCCATACTTACAGATGGCAGTCTGACCCTCTTATGCCCTGAAAATAAATGAGAGGGTTTTTTTTTTTAGCTGCATGACAATGTGGGGTTTTTTTTAAAATGAAGCAAGGAACAGAGAATTCAGAATGGGGAACTGAAATGATTGATTCACAGCCCAGAATTCTTTCTCTGGGACTTGTATTATTCCTTTTAGAAATGCAAAACAGGTCACTCTTCCCTTTCCTTTTAGTACTACGCTGGTGGTTTGCTGTACACTAATATATAAGAACTCAGATAAATCACTTTAAAAACATGGGATTTGGAATCAGTTCACTCCTCAGCTTTGTGGGTTTTGAACTGAATTCTTCCATCTCCCAGAGGAGATTCTGTTCAATAAGCTATGGGTACCTATGACCCTCTTGTTCTTCAAGGAAAGAGAGGAAGAGTCAGTTTAAGGTCAATGATTACAGTGAATCCTACATTCTGCTCCTGGTACCTTTTGTGCATTTCATTCAGATTATTTCATGTAGAATACAGAAGAAAGACTTGCTCATACAGAAGAGTAGAAGAAGTATGAAAAAAAAAAAAAAGAAAAAAAAAATCTAAAGAAAGCCTGGCAGTTATGATGACTATCCTAGCCAGACCTGACTTCTGAGACTGCCTATTTCTGAGAGCAAAAGCTCTGTCCTCTTCTGTCCTCCAGTTGAGAGTCCAGACAAAGAGGATTATAGCCACTCTATTCTGTTAAATCCTCCCCTACAAGCTGGAGTTATGAATGCTTATTGAGAGGAGAGGACAATATCAAGGGTGTCACAGTCCTTCCAGCCAGAAGCAGTTCTGGGCTTGTGCCTATTTGATATGCAGACACCTAAGAGCTGGCCAGACAGACTTAGCATCTACAAACAGCTGGGAATTTACATAAGAGATTGGGAGGAAGGAGCCCCACAGCTTGAGGTGTGAAATTTCCATTTCTATCCTCAGCAATTTTTCACAGATCTTAATGGAGCCTGTTCTTGTTCAGGAATGTCTGGAGCCAGAGCAGTTATGGTAGACATTGTCTAAGAAAAAAAGTTCTGAATTTTAGTAAGGCTCAGGTTTTTTTTCTTTTTCTTTTTTTTTTTTTAATAAACTGAACTGCCATAAACAAAGAAGATTTGGTTCCCCCATGGTTAAAGATTAGCACAAAGACACTTTTTCTGTCCTCTGGAGCCTGGTTAACTATCTTCTCTAAGTTTTTTCTCTGTTGTGAAACCTGCTGTACAAACACTTTCCTGTAAGATGCAAGTGATGCATCAGAAAAAAAACAAAAGATGTTTTATTTACTGCAGTCCCTTAGGGTTCTAACTCTGCATATCCGCCTTATGTCTCTGCCAAAAAGAAGCTCTCACTAGTTGATTAAATGCTGGGGGACTGCGCACACCCACTGCAAGTGAGACACCCTAGGTGACTGATGCCCTGGTGTGCAACTTCAGGCTAGTTGCAAGCCAAATTCTCATCAGAAAGAGTCCCTCTTCTATACCAAATAAAATCCATTTACAGTCCACTACTCAGACAGAAGTGTAGTCTTTAATCCATGTTTTCTAATCTCCCTATATACATACAATGGAAAACACTTCAATTTTGGGGTAATTAGGAAAATAAAGTATTCTGTGCTTTACTCTGTGACCTTATGAAAAGAATAAAACATTGTTATCAAGCATATAAACCTCCTCATATTCTTTAAGTAACAGATCTTTGTAGAGTCTCTCTATGTACACATGGGAGTCCACAAAGCCTGTGTTACCCACCTTCAAAAGAAAGAGTCTCAGTCAACCATGCTGCAATACAACGTCAGTGCATATGCATTGGTGTGTTGTTTTATCCAGATAATTTTTATTACCTGGTTCTATGTCATTTACTTGTGCATCTATACCTATCTACACCTCTTCTGTGAAGAGAAGACACAGGTAATTTCTATGGTTCCTCTCCTTCTTTCTCAAATATTTTTACATTTCATTTTGTTCAAGATAAGGTGTATTATTCAAACTAGAATTGTTTCAGAATGGCATAATGAGAGCATATGCATTTCTTATTTGGATTACGACAAACAAACAAGCTTGGCCTGTATTCTGCTCTCAGCTATATTTTTTAAGGCACACTCAAATAATGAAGAAGGAGATAAAAAAAGATGCTGCATTATGTATATCTTTCCTGCACTGTCCATCTCATAAGTGATCGTAGAAAGGCATTTTATATAAGGAAAGATAATATTTGATTGCTTGGTGTAGGTGTTTTAATGTTTACAAAGATTAATTTGTATTTAAATAAAATATCCATAGCAATGCCATATAGCTGACTTTAGAGTCATTTTGATTCATTTCACTTCCTCTGAGAGTATAGTTATATCATCTAGTCACAGCAGACATTAACTCTACAAAAAACATTAGCTTTAAAGATATTGCTCTTATTGTCTATCATTCAAATATAAAAAGCAATATCAGAAAACCAGACCAAAAGTCAAGCATTTATTGTATCTCAGAATGAAGTATAAGCTTCTGCTCTTCTAAGGTTACATAAAATGCTTTGAACTTCAGATGAAATTCCCTACTGACTTATTTTACCAATTATCATTTAGTCTTCAGTCAATTACTAATAAAGATATATGTCACTGAGCTTCCTAGGCAAAAGTCTAATACCTGATTTTGGGGAAAAACTCCACAGTTATTAGAGTTATTAGTGTTATTAGAAGGAGTTAGACATAGCTGAATGTATCAGTTATAACTGCCTGTACACTTTATTTTTTATTATGTCAACTTTCCTTGCATAGAAAATAATTAAAGAGACACAAATCCATTATCTGATGTATGCAATGGATCAACTCCTACAGTTTGTGGCATGACTGTAACATGCTTGTTCATTAATAATTCTAACCTTCATTTTGTAAAGAAAAATACTAGCTTTTTGCCAACTGAAAGAAAAATAACTTCCAGCAAATGACAGAACCTCAGTGACGGTATCCTAAACATTTGCATATAAAGACAACATCTTAAAGCTATAACATATAAGCTACATATTATATATTATATATATTATTAACATATAACTATTTCTTATATATATAGATAGCTACACTGTGATGGGCACAGTCACATTTGTTTTTTCCTCTTCACACTGCATCTTCATTTTCTCTAACAATGACAACAATCAACTGACAGCATCAATTTTTTTTTTCATTAAAATTAAGCAGTTTTTTAACACTTATTTTTGAATGTTCAGATGAGTTAAGAATTTATTTGTTATTTTTGTAATCTATATTACAAGTAAATTAAATATCCAAGTTATGTTACTTGGTTCAAAGATCAGATAACATTATTTGCCTTTCTATTTTAGAAAAAAACCCTTGTAGATAGGTTTAAAATATATATATTATTAAATCAGTTTGGTATTCCTAGTTACTACACAGTTTATTATGTTTCAATTTTATATCCAGTTCACCTATGCTTAATCTGTCTTGTATTTCTATTAAGGAAAACAGTACTTAATGTTTTGAAAATACACTGTGTTAAACATAATGTAGTTGATTTCTTTCCTTCTTCACAGATTGTATGTGGGAAAATGGATAGGAGGGAGAAATTAGAAAACCTATGTCTCCCCCCAAAGTTAGGCTCACATCTCGACATGAGCTGCAGTGGCTTTCAAAAAGTGGTTGCCATGAATGTGACCTGCTTTGGCTAACAGAACGTGCAAACTTCCCCCAAAATAGGGAGCAGGGCGTTATGAAGGTAGCACAGCTACCCGCCTTATCAGGGATGAGGTAACCAATGATTGCTCTGACCCAGCTGAGTATGTTTTGTTGAAGGTGGCCATGCAGCCACTATCAAAAAAAATGGATTGAAACCGGTGCATCAGCAACAATGGCGAAATGGATCACAACCAGTGCATCAGCAATGACAGCGAAAATCATCTCTTTAGATTTTTAATCCAATCAAAATATGACAAATGTATTACTAGAGTCACTCATGTTCCACCTAAAAGTAAAGAAACACTATAAAAAAGTGATTAATCGAGGGGGAAATGGGAAGAAGTCTTCCATCAAAACTTCTGGGATTGGTCGACGGGCTGAACCTATCTTCCTCCTCCATAGGGACACCTATTTGGGTGAGAACCCCAGGTTATGCAAGCTTAGGTATTAAATGTTAGACTGGCTAATGATGATTATCAATACCTAGGTTTGTTAAATTGTATTTTATGTAACTTATTTATGCAGTCACTATCACCAGTACCCTAAAATCTGCATATTGTCACGAGTGTACACAATGAAGGGTATTAGCTATATAAAAGTTTCCAGAAACTTTAATTTTGAGACATAAGGGATCCTGTGTAAGTGTTGCTGCTTGTAAGACAGTCACCCTCTGATCTGGCAAGCTGCCAGCAGGGATCTGTTTTCCAGTGACGCTGTTAGTTCGCCTGACAGGCTGGGCAAATTGTAAGGGGTCCGAAGAGTTCCCCCGCCTCCTTAACCAGAATGTGGCAGGCAGGTTGGAATCAAGGGGCCTGTCTCTCTATTGATACTTGCAGGCTGGACAGGATTGAAAAGGGTCTGAGGTGATCCCCCTCTCTGTCTCTATATTTTGGCCTTTTTTGTGACACTGTAATACAGTGCAGCATATGCCATTTATATTTTTGCTCTTGAACTATCAATTATTCTTGCATCCCTACTGAAACTTATGGGTCACTAATAACAACTGAAAAATATTTTTTCCTTCTTTAATAAATCTTAGTTATCAACAACTAATATAACTGTTAAGGAGAAAAAAAAAGACTGTTTTTGTTGTTATTATTGTCATTTCATTGATGAATTAAATGTTCTGGATGACTTTTCAGTGACATATTTTATAATCTTTTCAGTAAAATATATCAGAAAGAACTTCAAAAATCCCAGGAAAAAGAATTTTAGTGCAAATTATCTTGCAGTTTTATTTTAGAAAATAATTGTGCTCATATATGTAAAAATGTCTTTGCTATGCTATATATTTATTCTAAAAGTCTAGGCCAATCACTAGAGAAAGTTTATAGAGTCTCCAGAGAACAATTAAGTTAACCTGCTGTTAAGAGCAAAAATCAGCTACATAGACAGCTAGTGATATTTTCAATGCTGTGTGGTATCCTGTTGCCCATTCCAGCAGAGCATGTGTCCCCAGTAAGTTCCCTAGCATCTGACAGCCACCAAAAATAGCTCATATTCCTTCACAGAATGGTTGTGGCTAGAAGAGGCCTCCAGAGGTCATAGGATCCAGCCCCAGGATCAAGCAGCGCCATCTAGAGCCTATTGCCAAGGAGGGTGGTTGGACTGATACTATGAGTGCTATTACACTTATTAATAAATCAAAGTGCTGTGAAAAATCCATTTGAACAAACAGAAATACATATTCAAAAAAGACAAAATGTTCTACAAGCTTTGATCAAGACCATAAAATTAACTTTTACTAATCTATTTTAGAATAAATAGCCACAATAATGTCTGGTGTTTAGCAATCTATTAGGGGATTATTAAAATCAGATTTTTTTTCAATATATGCTGTGATAGCTTCATCCATTTCTTTCCCAGTTCTTTGTCACCTTCTTTATAAAGTTTCCTTTATCTCTTTCTATACTACCTCAGTCATCTCCCAGAATTTCTCATATCCTTTTCAAAGTAATTTTCTAAGGAATCATATTTAACAAGCAACTTCTCACACTCCCCTTTCTTGATTAGAGTAAGTTTTCTCTATTTTTGTGAAGGCTACAGTGAATTTTTCCACCATGAAGCACGTCCCTGTAAGTTCCTTCCGATGAACCTAAAGAAAATTCCTTGTTAGCTCTGAAGGACTGAAAAATAATTGAAATAGGATAAAAGAATTTCAAGATATGAATCATTATTTTATTTGGTTCACCTTGGATAAATGTGTTCCCTGATGTCTAGAAGCCTCTAAAGATTTATGTTTTGTATATATCACATGTGGCTTTTTTTCCCTACTACTTCCTTTCCCAGAGTGCAAACAATTTTTTGTTAAGATTTTGTAATTTATCCTTGTTTTAACTTTTCATTGTTTCATTTGCTAAATTTAAGGTTTGTAAATGGTACGTATTTAGCTTATGGTGCTAGATTGGGCCCTGCACATTGCACTTAGCAACAGAGGGAAACATAACATGAAATAAAATTTCATAACGTCCTCATTTTTTACATTTACCTGGTTTATATCAGTGAACCTGGATAATTTTGGATTTTGTAAGCCTTTGGATTCAGGTTTGACCAGAGACAAATTCTTCAAAGGCAGTCAGTACTTTTGAGTTTACAGTTTTGCATTTGACAAAACTCTCATGGAAATGTGAAGAATATAAAATTAATTATATATCTAGATACAACGTTATGTCTTTTTGTCTGAGTGCAGAGTTTGGCAATGATTACATTCCCCAGTTTTGAATCAAATTCTTTATTTTTCCTATACAATCAACCTATTGATGTAGAATAGTTAAACGTACTGAATGACCCGTACAGGCTAAATAATACAGGAATCCTGTAGCTATCTGAAAATTAGCATTAATCAATTCTACACGTAAGTATTTAAGAATGGAGTGAAAATGGTCTGTGGTATGGAAAGTCATCCACACTTCCCTAACTCTGACCTGAAACAACATTTTAAAAGAATCTGACTATCATTATTCATGACTTAATGTTATCAATAAAAAAGTTATTGGGGTATGTGATTAAGAAATTAATTACTGTCTTCTAAATATATTGAAGGCTGTTGTATTTTTCTTTTTCATCTCCTGGCCATTATTTAGGGAAAAAAAAAACCTTCTTTTTTTTGATAAATATATATTCCTGCTAAAAGAGAAATTGAACTATTGTTTTTAATACTTAACTGTATATAAGTGCATTTCCAAATAATTTAAAATACCTTAAGTGGGATTCAGTAGGCAACTACTTCTCTGTTATTTAAACATTCATCTACCACAACTATGTGTATGTGATTAGTTCATTATAAAAGATGTTATTTTTATAAACTGCTAAGACCTGCTTTCCTAAGCCAGTCACTAGGCAATGGAATACTGTGAGGTGTTCTCTGCCTGCTGAGGCTTCTTCTCAGCTGGAAGTTTGGGCCTCCCTCATTGGAGCACTCCTTGCACCCCTCACTGTGCCCAGGCTTTGTGGTCATGGAAGGAAAGGTGTCTTGCGTTGGTAAGAAAATGTATAATGGTAACTAACCTTCAAAACAACATGGGGGAAAATGTACCAAAGAAAAAATATGTCAATGATTACAAAAAGTAACAGAGTATTGTAAAACTTTCAGGGACACATAAATATTAATAGGGAATTTGGAGTGACAAAAACCTGTTCAGATAAAGGCAAATGAAGGAAAAACTGAATATGTAGTTTTAATGGCCATGTAATGACCCATAGGTTACCCTAAAGGTGACCACTAAGGAAAGCATTAAATACTATATTCATTTTAAGCACAATAAGATTTTAGAAATCATTTGACAGTCTCAGGTGTGGAACATTATTAAATACTACACTGTGCCAGCAGAATAATCATGAACGTTATGAAGGCTTTATCTGAAGATACAGGGTGTACAGTCAAAGTAAATTTATACTTAATGGCACTATGCTTTTAGGAAGGTTTCAAGAAAAGGAGTTTGGTACACAGATTCTGTTAATAATGGAAATATTTCACTGATAAAACAGTGTGGCTGTCTTTGGCCTGTGAAACATTTCCATGCAAATAATTTTTAGGCAATTAAAAGTCAAGCTCTAAAATTTGTTATTTGTACATATCTAAACCTACATATTATATATATATATATGTCCCTTACATACAATTAATGAAAATGTAGATACTTTAATATCCAAAACTTTTCACATAAATAGAATGGAGAACTGAAAATGTAAAATGCATGAGTTCATACAGAGCTAAAGTTATCACCCAACAATTAATTACTAGATTTTTCAAGTGGAAAAAGTTTTTTTAAGAGTGAGCTTGTAAGTATAAAATTACCTTTAAACAGTAAGTAAATCTTCCAATTTCAGTAACATCTTTATTCCATTGACGTAAATGCCTTTAACTTCTAAAATGAAGGAGTCCAATTCTACTATATAGAGTTGTATTTTATTGATAGAATCATAAAGGTTGGAAAAGACCTTCAAGAGATCTTCAAGTCCAGCCATCAACCCAACACTGCCATGACTACTAAATCATGTCCTGAAGTGCCATGTCTACACATATTTTGAATGCCTCCAGGGTTGGTGACTCCACCACTTCCCTGGACAGCCTGTTCCAGTGCTTAATCACTCTTTCAGTGAAGAAATGTTTCCTAATATCCAATCTAAACCTCCTCTGGTGCAACGTGAGGCTGCTTCCTCTTGTCCTATCACTTGTTANTGCGGCCTCACCAGCTCCGAGTACAGGGGCACAATCACTTCCCTACTCATACTGGACATGCCATTTCTGTTTTAGGCCATGTTGCTGTTGGTCTTCTTGGCCACCTGGGCACACTGCTGCCTCATGTTCAAACAGCTGCTCACCAGCACCCCCAGATACTTTCTGCCAGGCAGCTTTCCAGCCATACTTCCCCAAGCCTATAGTGTTGCATGGGGTAGTTGTGACCAAAGTGCAGGACACAGAACTTGACTTTGTTAAACCTCATACCATTGACCTTGGCCCACTGATCCAGCCTGTCCAGATCCCTCTCCAGAGCCTTCCTACCCTTGAGTAGATCAACACTCCCGCTCTATTTGGTGTCATCTGCAAACTTAATGAGGGTGCACTCGACCCCCTCATCCAGGTCATTGATAAAGATATTGAACAAGACTGGCCCCAAAACTGAGCCCTGGGGAACACCGCTTGTGACCAGTCACCAACTGGATTTAACTCCGTTCACCACATCTCTCTGGGCTTGGCCATTCATCCAGTTTTTAACCCATATTATAATTATATGGGACAAAAGTGGTTAAGAAACTTTGCTTCACCTCCGGTGTCTCTCTCTTTTTTTTCTATTTTCCAAATTTAAAAGTGGCTTTATTTGCTTATAAAGCATATATTCACTGCATAGTAGCAAAATAAATGGATCTTTGAATTAATTGCAGTTTGGCATTACCTGGAAAAAATATGGTAATTGACAGATACGTACCTTTTTTTGTACAAAAAGTATTAACAGATTGATTTATTATGTTTCATTATTTCGGCATCTGCCAAAATAATATCTATTTGTGAAGCTAAACACAGAGCTTAAGAATGTAAGAAAAACATACAACACTGATCCTTTATCTATCTATGTATACTATAAAAAAAGGATATTAAGCTCCAATTTCCTGCAAATTCTAATCCCCTCAATAAAACTGAAATATAGACAAAAAGGCTGTTTAATGACCACAAGAGAAGTAAGAGCTAAAGTGAATAAAATGGAAATGAAGGTTGTTTGTCCCACACTTCTGACAGATAACTTTTACAACTACAAACTTCAAAAGGCCAATTAACTAATGTGCTGTTGCAAACTCTCCTTTGTTTTGAAATGACATGCCAATGTTTCAGTTTTTACTGGAATACTCTTCCAGTTGTCAAATCACTCAATTTTTTTTTCCCCAGCCAGAATGCCACTGGCATTCACCAAGCAGGGAACAGAAAATCAAATTTTTTGTTCAAGATCATTCAGTTAGACTCTTTAAACGGAGACTAGTGACCTTGAGATGCAAGCCTGTGTGCAGGAACCCTGTATCATTCAGGGCTCAGAAGTGATCTTGTCTCCCTGCAGTAATTTTTAAAGAAGTGTGCTTAAGCTTAAACGCTTATGCCCTCCAGCCAGCCTTGGGCAGAAACCTACCATGAAGGCTGTACAGGAAGCAAAACAAAGATACTTAAACTCTAGAGTACATAAATGTGTTTATTATAATTTTTCCTTTTACTTTTGCAAGAACTCCACTAAGGCGGGAATATTTTCATTTTGTCTGTGCTGGAGAAATAAAGAAGAGAGTAAAATATTATCTTGATCACTTTGTGCAACCTGTAATACTTGAACACATTCATTAGGTCATCATGTTTGGGAAATTTATATATGTGGCTGTTTTCAGAGACACTGAATTAGTTTGCACATAGAGAAATCTACTTCAGAAGTGGATTTATTTGTTATTGTTCACGTATGCAGAGGCCTATTCCTGATATCACCTATGTCAACAAGAAAATTAATTTCTTTATGTCATCCTTTTCCTCCACAAACCCCATGAGGTACCTGGCCCATGAAGGGGAATTCTGCAGAATTTGAGGCAGAGTAGTACTGAGGAAGTGGGATTACACATCACATCAGGGAGTGCAGCTCTGAGAGGCTTCACCTGATTTCACTGAAGCAGAGGACATGGTCATTTGCAGAGTTTAATATTGTTCTCATTTATACTTGTATAAATCCAAAGAAAGAAGTGAAAATAGAATTATCTTATATGGGACCCTTGCTGCAATTACTATGTATATCACTCAAGACCATATGTGAACATCCTTGCTGTGAACACGTTCAGTTTAAACAAATCCTGGCGTCTGAGCCATTGTCATAAAAGTAAAGGAAAAAAACACCAACAACTTCAGCAGAAGCTAAATAAAGCCCATTTTCTTTTTCACCTCAACAAAGTTTTAATTTTAAATCTTCATTGAGAATTTACAGGATAAAGTACATATATTAAAGGCTAACCATTAATGATATCTGAAGAATAATTATTGATCTTGGAGCTCAATTGTTCTTAAAGGAGATGATCACCAAAGCAAACACTAAGGTAATCTGAATATATAGAGAGAGTCAGATAATGCATCCATTATATTTCATTTGAATATTGATGTCTTAGTAACAATACTTATTCTAAGTTCCGGCAAGGCAGTGGTTTTAATCCCAAACACTGCAGATGAGCTATATGCAACACATGCCATTTTGCTCTCAATTTTTTTCCACTGTCTTTAATTTGAATTCTGCAGTTTGTTCTCTCACATGGATTGCTGCGAAGAAGTTATAACTTGTCCAAAGTCCAAAGACACACTCCACAAAGGAAAAAAGAAAATTAGACTTGTCCTTTGTTACAGCTACAAAGCAGTAACACAAAGAAAAGAAACTAATACAAAGGTTTGTTTTGCTCTTCCCTGTAGTAACCTATAGTTTTCTGTTTTTCAAATCAATTTCTGTATGATGGAGTTCAAACCTAAGTTCAGATTCAAGCTGTGTATTCTAGTGCAATTCCAATACTGCTGGCACTTCTGGAAAGTAGCCCAGGTGGATGTAAACATAGTATACAGTAAAAAAAATAATTTGCCTTGCACACTGTATGAGATCAGGTATTTCTGGCCTCCCCAATACTTATGCAATAGATTTTATTTAGCTTTCCAATTTTTATTGGAAAAGATACAGAGATACAGAAGTACAAATTCTTCACTAAGAAAACTAACCTTCTGATGCACAGGTGAAAGAATATCATATTTGTAGACATGTAAATTGCTCCCTTTCCATTGTAGGATCTGAAGTTCCTCTGCATTTGAATGTAAATATTTTGTTATCTAGCATATCACTCTGATACACATGCTTCCTTCACAAGCACACTTTCTTGTGACCACTGGGTTCAGGGAATCATGCTATTCCCTGGTTTCTACTAGAAAAAAATGCCTTCCAACACAACAGCTGTAAGACCCAGACAAGCTATTACTGTTAGTCTATATTAGCTTGTCCTATTTGCTTTGAGGATTGTTTCACTACAAAACTGTGTAACATGGGGATTAAAAGGACAAAACATTCTAATGCAACACTTCAGATCCTGGAGCTTAATGAGGTAGTCAGATTATCAACATCTGGTGATACAGTGCCCTTAAATTTCACTAGAAATATTTGTGTGTTTTGCAATGGCAATGTGCAAATACATATTTCACTGCATCTCAAACCCAAAGCCTTTGTGCATATCAAGAAAACATGAATAAGCTAAAGAAAAGCACTCAAGAGAAGGAGAAGGGATACCTTTACCATATTTTATTTGTTCTTTGGTGCATTTCAGTAACTGAATACATATCTTTCAGTGTCAGAGCAATGCTCTACCAACCCAAAGTGAGCGAACTATGAAGATTTTCAACACTGCACTACTGTGAGTTGAAAGCAATCTCACAGCTGATTTAGTTTATGAGAATTGATAATGGCTCCTTAGGAAGAGGAGTTTTGAGTAGGATGCAGACTGCAGAAAAGAAGACAATGAAGTGAAAGGATTTGGGGTGTTTTAACATCAGCTTGTGAAAATAACCTACTTGCTGTTCCTAGTACTCAAAATCAATGCACTAGGGAAAAAAGCAATCCAAAGTTGAGGTGGAAACAGGAAACTGGAAAGAGGGATTGTGCAGATTGGTGGATGTAGGTTTGCATTACTTGTTGGCATACCTATGAATAAGTGAGTGCTAGTAGAAGAGAAGGAGAAACAAGAATAGAATGGTAATTCCTTTTTTAAGAGGGAGGAAGGAAAAGATAGGGCTGACAGGTAAACAAAAGACAGAGGCCAGGATTCAGTTCCCTGAGTATAATTAGTGCTAGCTAGTTTCACCTTGGATCTCTAAACGTCCTCTGTATGAGGCTAGCAGATACAATGTGCGATCTGTGACAACTTTCTGAAACATTTTAGAGGCCAGACTGGAAACCTTATGTTGCCTGAAATGACATTGGATCTATATGTTTAGAAAAATTAATGTCACTCAGAAAGTGAAGTGCTATTTCTTTTCCATGCCCTGCTTTAACATTTCCAAGCAAGGAGCTTGGAATTAAAAAAAAAAAAAAAAAAAAGAGATCTAATTTTTCCTGCCAGTCTCCTTATTAGCCTGCCACATATTTCCCTGCCAAGAAGCATGGAAAGATTGTTAACTTGTATGAAAACAGGAAAATAATTACAGTAAATTCTTATCTTTATTTATTTTGTGTTTTAGCAGCCCTTTCCTGACCCTAAAATTTCTGCTTATCTTTATCCCTTAACAAGTCAAAGATCCTGACACTACTTCTGGGGAAGTTTGTATAACCTTATGAAAAAAACAACAGTTGTGCATAACTGAAAATACTTCAAACTGTATGTAGCTGAAAAACTGAAAACTGATTCAGAAAGGGTTGCCATTTTGCCTATGGTTTTTCATGAAATATTGACTTGCTTTCATTTTTGCATTTGTTATTGTAGCAATGCAAAGCATATGTAGGAAAACTCTCAACGTGATTAAAACCAATAAATCTGTTACAGATATGGCCATATGAGATGACTGGCAAGAATACAGGCAATTAAACAGAAGCATGTGGTCATTTCTATCTGACAGTACATAGGCTAAAATTTAAGATAATGTGATATTAGTCATACTGGGGGATACAAGCAGAAAGACAATGAGTCGATATAATACACTTCAAAAGGAGTTTGTGCGTAATCAAATATCTCTGTCTCTTGATTAGCACAGCAGTTTTTATACTTAAATAAATAGGAAAGATGACTACTTATCTGAAATAAAAAATATTTATAAATATTCACAATATGAATGAGCAGATCTCAGTCTGGTACATTTTCTTACTTTATATTCATGTCCTGTAGATCTATCATTTTCAAAAATATGTTTCACATCAATTTATCTGTATTTTATTACTTTAATTGTAATACATTTTATATTATTTCCTGTTTAATGCTCTGCTATGCTCAGTGGGTTTAGGATTGAAAGTATACATTAGGGATCATGACAAAGAAAAGATAGAGCAGGTGAGCTCAGCTGTGATAGCTGTACACACATCAGTCAGTATTTCTCAGACAATTCAGTCTCAGTAAATGAGCTGTTCTGATGTGATTGCTCACACTTCTTGTGCTCTTTTTATTCATCTTGCTTAAGGAATTTAATCAGGAATATGTTGTTGTTATTTAAAGAGGATGCCCAGAAAGATCCATGCTGGGTTTTTTCATTACTATGGAGAAGGAAGTATATGTGTATGAAAAGTGTACTGCAAGCAGTTAAAATAATTTTTGTACCCTGCAGATGGCCTTGTAACCTGCTGCTTTGCTTTGTCTACATGGTAGTTTACTTTTAATAACTTCGCTTCTTAATACAGTCACAACAATTTGGGCAGTTTTGACTGAAAACAATGCATGTTGTATGTGGCTGTCAATGGTAGTTTTGACTTTAGCACTTGAGTCATTGATAATGAAACTAGACAAAGGACCCAAGTCTGGTAGAGTGACAACTCTTGCAAGAATGGCATCAGAGAGGTTGTTTTGTGATGCTGGTCAGGCTGCATCTGCTTGTCAGAAATGGTAATACAATTTTCAGGATACACTTCTGATTGCCTTTAATAGTAAGAATAGCAACAGCAAGAATATTGCAACCCTGAACAATAAGAACATAAGCGGTCATTAATTGGCCCATAAAGCCACAGACCACAAAATAGCTGATTGTTGTTTCGTCTCTGCAACCTGCCAGGCTGATGAGACAAATGGAAGAAATATGTCATAAATGCTAGGCTTCACTATAATCCTTTTATGTTCAATGAGCACAGCAATCACTGGCTATATTGACAGGTATAATCAAAACACAATAAAGTGAAGATGGAAATCCTTTTCTCAAAAACTGGGTGGATAGTAACAAATGCCAGTAGGAGAATGCAACTGATCATTCTTTAATTCACCTGGCTTTCTATTCCCTGGAGACAAAAGTGCTTTACAATAAGAAAGTTACTGGAGTTTGACCAAGGAGAACCCACCTACTCAGACTCCCAGCTATGTTAATATGTAAGTCAGACCAGAGTAATTCAGCCAGAAATCAACCTTTTCATATTATGAACAGTGGCAAAAGTCTAACAATGGTCAGAACATGTTTGTCATTTTGGTTTTGTCTTTTCTTTCTTTTGTATCCACTCTCCCACATCAGAAATCAGCATGTTTCATATAATAAAAATGCTCTGTATGTAGCAGATCTGACAGAGGATTCTCTGATATCTGCAAGAAGAATATGAATAGGACATATCGTCCTTGACGATACAAGGAACACAACAACCAATGAGCATGTTTATAGCATGTTAATAGCCAGCTCTGGTTCTGGGACTAATACATGTAAGCACACATCATATCTCCTGATAACCCTCTGCCTAATAACCCTAAAGCCGTTTCTAGGACGTATCATGTTTACAGTTCATTCATTTCTTACAAAACCAGTGTTGTGAGATGGCAATGTATCAAGCGGTGTTGAAAACTAATGCCCTCCTAGAGATGGCTGCTTCTGCAGATTTATAGATGCCATAAAACCTCAGTGCAGATAAATTCGCAATGACTATATTTCCACAGTTAAAGGTTCTTCAAACATGGATAGTCTGGGATCTCCTTTCCCCAGGAGACATCATCTGTGAATTATGTGTGAAATCTTCAGTGTGGATAGCACAATGTAACCATCACAACCCTCACAAATGCCACAGATCGGGAACAACCAAGGATCACAAACACCTTTGACTAGGACCTGAGCTCTCACAGCATCAAAATAAACTGCTTATTTGGTTGGCTGAGTACCATGAAATGGTGAGGGATGGTCTAATACTAGCATTTTGCATAATCTTTTAAAAATTGATAATGAGTCATTTCACCTGGTATGGAGTCAGAACCATGCCTTTATATATTGTTTTGGTCTGCTGGGCAATTGAACAATGTGGTTCAAGCTGCACACAGAACTCCAGCTTGCGGCCACTCAGTTGCAGTGTCAGCTCAGCCTCATAAACAAGGCTTATTGCTGCATGGCTAGAAAACTGGTTATTCTAGCCATTAGCTATCCAAGACAGATTTCACAGTCAGCAGTACATAGGCTTCTTATTCACACAGCAGAAAAAGACATTACTTTCATTTGTTTCAATGTCCTCTGCCATCCCCTGTGGAAATGTTATTCTCTTATAATTTATACAGGTGAAGAGGCTGGAAATTAAGTAAAAGAAAACTTTTTATTTTTTTAATCAATCTTTTCCCTTACCAAAACCCCCCCAAAAAGCTGTTTTCCTTTCCTCCAAAATTGAAAACCTTCAAGAAAAAAGGCATTTGTTCTCATACTTTTTTGTCCTCATATGCTCTCTTCTATTTTAACTCAAGCTTTGAGAAAGCTGCCAAGGGATGGGCACATGCCAAAAGAAGCCCTTATTAAACCCAACAGACAACTTTCTGTAAAAGGTAGTCTGTGGTTTTCTTCGTACCCTTTGCATGCCAGTTCTCTCCTACAGATCTCAGCTCTGAATGATTCTTATGCTTCGATGCCCCTTTTCTTCCCAGGGACAGTCCACCTGCCCCCACAATTACAATATATGTGAGAAAAATTATTGAATAAGCCCATTTGCTCCCAACGAAAAAAAAACCCCACATAACACCTGACAGAGAACAACAAAGCAAAATACACAGACCAAGAAACAAAACAGTGAGCAAACCAACTTTATAATTGCAAATAAGCTAATGTCACTATTAAAAACCAAACAGAAAAAAACCATGTAGCCATACTGGATTGACCCCTCCAAAAAGGAGGCTAATAATCAGTTAAAAATACACAAAATCAAGCACAAGATGTGGCAAATTGGCTCAGAAACAGTGACAAATGTGAGGGGTGGGGGCAAAACAAAACCCAAGAAAAATACATGAGGTGCCTACATGAGGTATCGTCACATAGCCATGGTTATGCTGGTCTCTGCAAAGGCTCTTTCTCTCTGTCTTTCACTTCCTGCACTGCCATACCACCTGTTCTTGCTTACATCCTCTGTGGTATACTGATACAATTTCTCCAGGAAGCAAGGGTATGCATCTTACTTCCGTGGTGTGTTAAAGAAAAAGAGGCTGGGCATCTCTAACTTCAAACATACAGTCATCCCAGGGTGGATAATTATATTTGCTTTTAGTCTCAGTCAATAGCCAATGTTTAGCAACATTTATCCAATTCAGAAGTTTGTCTGATATATACATTTAATGGTCTGATGGACTCCATGTGTTGATCTAGAGGAGATCAAAGGGAAGAGGGACATTTTTTTGCCTCATTGATAGACTTATTTACTATCTAGTTAAGTACAGATGACTCAAAGTCTGACAAAGAAACTTTTGCATCTTGTAATTTAAAAAGAACAAACAGACTGTCTCCTGAACACAGAAAATGGTTCAGGGTTGAAAGACTATCTGTCTGAACCTACAGAAGTCTTCAGGTGGAGGGCTGGTAAACAGGGCCACCCAGCTTGCAGGCGAGGAGAGCCTGAGAACTGGAAGTTGAAGGATGTGCTCAGAGGCCTGCTTCTGAAGGTGCTTTTTAATGGAGCACCTTTGGAGGACCTTCCCTCTGAAGGAGTTCTTTGAGAGAGGAGTCCAAATCAGCTATTTCTAATAACTGCAGCCTGATGTGTAGCACACAAAACCCAAGACCTAGGCTGCCACCTGGTCTGAAATTGATACAAGTCAAATGAGCATGAATGATTTCTTTGATGTGTTCTCAGTTAATTTATACATTATTTTTTTCTCTTATTTCTCCACCATAGATGTTTGAATCTGTTAAGGATGCTGTGAGTAAAACATTGTTGGATCAGGGTTTTGTCATGTAGAAATCATTCTGGATACAAATTCTGGCAACAAGAAGAATTCAGTTCTAATTACCCATCCACACTCAAAAGTGTCCTTTTAAAAATGATTTTGCTGTTGCAGCAGGCAAAACTCGGAAAGCTCATTTGGTCCTTTTCTATTCTTCAACATATTTTCCATCAAGAAACAAACAAAAGCAATATGGAAGCATAAAGAGGAAAAGACCATAAACTGCATGTTGAAAAGGTGAAGTAAACCCATGGGGATCTCATCCAGAACACTAATTTGGATTTGCCAAATTAACACAAACTAAGTAACAGTAAGAAAGACCTAATCCTTTTTGCTGCCCAATTCTAACCTTCCACAGGAGCAGACTCAGCTGCCAAAAAGTCTTAAAACAATCCTTAAAAACAGTATTTATACCTTCTATGCATTGTGATTGTGAGCACCTGCTTTGATATCCCCAGGTTTTGGAGTGCCGGCCTTAAAAGTAGGTTTTGCAGTAAGAGATTTACAATTGCCACGACAATAATTTTAGGGAAAAAACGGCTATACTGAAATGAGCACCAAAAGTGCAGCAAAAATCCCACTAAATCAGTTTTGTTTCATCTGCATTTTCTCTTTCTTCACTAAGAATCAAGAAATATGTGTATCTGAACAGAAATGTTCTCCTTCTTAATAGTCTGAACCTCTCAAATGATATTCTGCATTAGCTTGCACTGTGCATTCTATCATCAGTCCCATCGTTGTTTCACTATGAGTGGTGACTATTAGTTGATAACTTAAAAAGCTTTTTAAAGTGGATCATAGACCCTTGTCACATCTTAAGCTACACATATTTTGGTTTTATTCCAAGTAACATTTTCTGGTTATTTAAAAAATACAACACTTTTTATCCTTGTGGTCGCAGAAGATATAACGGAATGAAATAGTCAAAATTAATTGTGCATGTATGGAGACATTTAAGTAAAGACCAAGGATTTCTCAGCTTTGCATCTGAATTACTTTCTCATGTTCCTGGGTTTAAATCACACTCTCAATGTAATTCAAATAGATTTGCACTAGATTTTGAATTGTATCTGAGCATAGACATTGAGATTCTCAGCATCTTTAAGAGAGGATGAGAGACAGATGGATGTCCTAACATAGTATGCAAGTTTAAAGAAAACAAGGAGGTCATTTAGAACCATTTTCCTCTGGGTGAATTTGTTATTAGTGTATTTAAAAACAAATATAATGCACTTTATCTTTTTACTAGACTGGTTGACATGTTAAGGAGAAGATCTTTCTAAAAAACTGTATCTATTTGTTTAAAACTGACAACATTAAATAATAGTATCCTGTTCATTCATGTTTTAGATAAAAGGCTAAATGCTACCCAAGACTTGTTAGTATTACTGTTAAAATATTTTTGCAATTAGAGTCAAAGGGTAAAGATTTTTTTAAATTATATATCATCAGTAATTTTTTTTTTTTTAAGTAAAAAAGAACTGAGCACTATATCCAGTCATGTGCTTATGATTAAGTTATGTTTCAATAGGCCAGCACAGTATAGTTATAATCATTAAGGACTAAATTTTTACAAACATAATTTATGTGGACAAAAAGCAGAGCAGTGAGTGCAAAAGAGCCCCCACAAACAAAAACATGGTAAAGATGATAACATGAAAAATTCTGGATTATGGTAACTTGCAAATTTCATACAGAACTTTATTCTTTTTACTAAATTACACATTATTATTTACACATAAATTTGCATGCAACAAAATACTTGAAATGAGAGGAGTATTGAATACGTTTCTGTGTAAAAGATCTGAATATGAAGAGAGATTCTGCAGAAATACTATACGGCATAGGGAGGAACTGCTATGTTGTTGGCAGCAAGTAAGATGGTGGAAAATGGATACAGTTAAGTGAAATTCTGTTAAGTTTTGAAAAACTTCAGTGTGTACCGGATTATGCAGGGATCAATTGTAAATGTATGTGCTAACATGGCAAACACTGAGGGTGGTTATTAACTCTTCAGTGTGATTTTTTGGTCCTCATTCTGGCACAAATACAGCGTCAATGCTGCTGACTGTGTGAACATGGTCCGGTAAATATCTATGCATGTCAGACTACTAGAGTACTGTGATGGCAGCTGACTAATATCTGGAAACCATTGTGCTAAGTAGAAGTATTTGTTTTATTCTAATTTGGTCTTATCATTTAGCAAGTTTATTTCAAGTTTGGGACATTTTTTAATGTTTGAAGAATTCTTCTGTATTCTTATTTCAATAAGGAGGGACTAAAAGTCGTATTTTAAACAAGAGTTGCACTGGCACTTGCTGTAGCATTATCTACTAAAATCTAAAACCTTGTTATTAGCAAAGAACAACACCTTTCACTAGATCCTAACTAAACTAGGGAATCTAGATTATTAGCACCTCTGGGCAAAGCCAAGATAGGCAAGAACACGGAAATATCTAGGCAAACTTTAGTAAGAAGTGTTTTATTACTCTCCTGCTTCAGCACAAGAATATCTTTCCACTGTGTTTATTCTGTTTTGGAAAGGATAAACAGGCCAAGACTTGCTGGTGAATGTTTCTTAATGACAACACGTTTCGTATGAAGCTAAATTTTATTTTTTTTAATTTAACTTTTGTTAAATACCAAATGTACTTTTTAAATAAACAAAAAAAACAAACCCCAAAAAGAGTAAAGTATTGCCTCAAAAATTTTCATTGGTAACTGAGTTTACAGTTGCTAATTGTTAAATACAACCTAAAAAACTTAGATTAATTTCTAATTTAAAACTATATAATTATTATTACTACTTATGTGTCTCATATTTTTGTGAGTATGTTTTCTCTTCTAAACAGAAAGAAATCTTAAATTTGAAAACAATAGCAAGGGTTGGTCAAGTATTGTCAGAAGTATTCACGTTAATTAATATAGTAACAGAAACCAAAACTATAATTATATTAAAAAACTAAATTGCCTCAGGACCACTAGCCAAGAAGAACCATAAAGTTCTCACCTTTTGTCTTTTCTACTAACTGATTCATGTTCCTTATTATCAGAATTGTATTTGTCTTTTCCTTGAAGAGTAATATCTCTTCAGTTGTTTTCACAGAAGATATGTGTGGGAAACTACAGAATGT
>VZZY01012770.1:0-17889 GCA_013400335.1 Eurystomus gularis
AACCACAACAATTCTACGATTCCGTGAACCTCAGGAGCTCCTCCCTCCACAAGGCCACTGGTCCCTGGTGCAGCAGCTCCAGGAACAGCACCGACACAACGTGCTCAAATACTTCCTGACATTTGGGCTCTACCAAAACCCTGTCTTTGGCAGCAGTGGCCTCCTGACCAGAGCTTCCCAGCGAGAGCCACAGGTCTGAGGCCATCCTCACAGGACCATTTCAAGCACCGGCTCTTTTTCAATCCATCACCGCCAGGCCGGGCCTCGGCAGCAGTAAACAACATTAATCTGTCTGCTTTAGCCGTAATTAATCCCCCCGGGGTAAATTCCCCATCTCAGCAAAGCAAGTGAGTCCTCAACGAGGTCTACGGAGATGTAATCGCCTTTATAGGTGGAAAATAACAGACTCTGTGGCTGCAGGAGGCAGTTTTTGAGAGAACGTTCATCCTGCTAAAAGTGGGGGACCTCTTCCCATCATCGTTACTCTTCTTCTGGGGCCAGGATAACGTTCTTACCTCCTGCTCTGAGCTCTGGCTGTCTATGGTCTGTGGACCTGGAGCCAAGACAATACATGCTTAAAGATGCACCAAGGCAGCTCTGGGACGGGCAGACTTCAGGTGTTCTCTGCTCATATTTGGACCAAAGAAAAGAAGTTGGAAGCCTGAGGGCATGTTTGTTCCTTGTGGGCTGTCTGCTGTGATCAGAGCGAGCAGAATTGTCCTGCTCACAGAGCAGCAAATGCAAAGCAGCTTCTCTCGTGCATGGAGAACAGCAGCCGGGGCTGGAAACGGGCTGTGCTGTGTTTTCTGGGCTCCTCTTTCATCCTCCCATGTGGGAGTGGGATTTAATGCTTGGAAAATAAGGGAGGGTAGAGAACAGAAGCAGGAGTGCAGCCAACTCTGGGGGAGCACCGCGCTCTGAGGGGCTGGAGCGTGGCCGGAGAAGGGCAACGGAGCTGGGGAAGGGTCTAGAGCAGGAGTGTGGTGAGGAGCAGCTGAGGGACCTGGGGGTGTTGAGCCTGGAGAAAAGAAGTCTCAGGGGAGACCTTCTGGCTCTTGACAACTCCCTGAAAGAAGGCTGGAGTCAGGCAGGGTCGGGTTCTTCTCTACAAGGAACAAGTGACAGGACAAGAAGAATTGGCCTCAAGTTGCACCAGGGCAGGTTGAGGTTGGCCATGAGGAACAACTTCTTGGTGGGAAGGGCTGTGAAGGGCTGTGGCAGGCTGGGCAGGGCAGTGGTGGAGTCCCCATCCCTGGAGGGATTTACAAAGCTCTGTAGTTGTGCACAGTGCGAGGTGACACTGGAGTCCTCAGCACAGCAGAGACATGGACCTGGTGGAGCGGGGCCAGAGGAGGCCCTGGCAATGATGGGAGGGCTGGAAGGCCTCTGCTGGGAGGCCAGGCTGGGAGAGGTGGGCTGGTTCAGCCTGGAGAAAAGAAGGCTCCACAGAGACCTTCTGGTGGCCTTCAAGGGGGGGTTAGAAAGCTGGGGAGGGACTTTTGAGCAGGGCCTGTTGGGACAGGACAAGGGGGGATGGGTTTAAACTAAAAGAAGGAGATTTAGACTAGGGAGAAGGAGGAAATTGTTTCTGCTGAGGGTGGTGAGAGCCTAGTGTAGGTTGCCTAGAGAGGTGGTCGCTGCCCCATCCCTGGAAGGATTCCAGGTGAGGTTGGCCGGGGCTCTGAGCAACCTGCTCTACTTGCAGATGTCTCTGCTCAGTGCAAGGAGGTTGGACGAGATGGCCTTGAAAGGTCTTGTCCCACCTCAACCATCGTGGGATTCTATGTAGCGCTGAGGGACATGGTTTATGGTGCTCTGTCAGTGCGGGGTTAATGGTTGGACTCGATGATCTTGAAGGTCTTTTCCCCCTTAAACGACTCTCTGATTCTGTCTCTATCACAGCACAAACCAGTCAACCTGTGCAACCTGCATCCAACCTGTCCCCAAAAGCAGGCACAGCTCCAGGAGAGGCAGAGGCTGGGGGTCGGGGTAGCCCCCCAGGACACATTCACAGAGCCCATGGGGCCAGGGACACCCTGCTCGCAGCACTCACTTTGTCCGGATGTCCAGGTCGTCGTGGCTGGAGTGGCACATCTCACTGAAGCGGGACACAAAGAAGTCGTAGCTGCGGTGATAAGACGGGGTGTCCTCCTCGATGTTGGCAAACTTCACGAACTGGGAGAGAAGAAAGAGGGGGTCAGCCCAGAGGACCTAACAACAACAATATTCTTGAAATTCCTCTCCAAATCAGCAAATATCTGTGGGCTTCAGAAGCGTGATACAGGGCTCTTCACTACGGCAGCTCAGCGTGTGCTCGGGGCATGATCGAGCTCCAACAGCACCCAGGACATGGAGTCACCAGGAGGGTATGTGCCACCACACAGACCCCCTAAGCTCCAGCAGCACCCAGGACATGGGGTCACCATGAGGGAACATGTGACCAAACAGTCCCACTGAGCTCCAGCAGCACCCAGGACATGGGGTCACCACACAGGAACGTGCCACCCAGCAGTCCCACCGAGCTCCAGCAGCACCCAGGATATGTGGTCACCACACAGGAACGTGCCACCACAGACCCCATTGAGCTCAGTACAGGAATAACGTGCAAGGAACAGGAGATAAAATTGCCCCCAGCTTCTTTCCGTCCTCCCAGATGGCACAAAACCTGGCCAACGTTTCCAAAACGCTGTGGCAGGGGTGAAAACAGCCTTGGAAACGATGGTGGAGAAACCATCTGCAAGCAGGTTCTTAACCACATCCCAGATCTCGCCCGCGGCAGCCAGCAGCATGAGGTCCCATCGCTCCCTCCCAGCGTGGCCGTGCCAACAGACGTGGAGCTGGCCAGAAATGTCAGCTGACCAACAGCTTTCAGGGAGAGAATTAAGGAGGAAGGAAGGAAGGGAAAATATGTTTTCAAGCTTTCCTCTGAATTCCAGAACTTATTCATGAAAAGATGGGAACAAAGGGTTGGGCAGGAGAGGGGAACCTCAACTCATCTGGTCATGCTGAGAGGGGTAGTTTTTAAAAAAGAAAAAAATAATTTAAACTTCATACAATGATAGAATCATTTCGGTTGGAAAAGACCTTCCAGAACATTGAGTTCAACCATTAACCCAGAACTGCCAGGGCACCACTAACCCCTGGCCCTCAGCACCACATCTCCACGGCTTGGAAACCCCTCCAGGGATGGGGACTCCACCACTGCCCTGCCCAGCCTGGCACAGCCCTTCACAGCCCTTCCCACCAAGAAATTGTTCCTCATGGCCAACCTCAACCTCCCCTGGGGCAACTTGAGGCTGTTTCCTCTTGTCCCTCAACAGCACAAGAGCTGCCACAAAATCCAAGGCATGAGGTCCTGGCTGGGACATGCGGAGCACTCAGCCTGTAGCCCAACAGCGCCTGGTGCTGAGAACGGATGAGGTTTATCCCTGGCCTGGGACAAGCATCGTGCCACCACGTCCCTGAGCTTTATCCTCCCACTCAGAACAAGGCTGGAAGCAGCTGCTTGCCAAGATCTTGGGCAGAGAAATCTGCTGCTTTTGTGCTCCCGCGCTGCACCTGCCTGAGCACGCGGGGAAAGCTGAGGCCGTTTGTGTGGCCATGAGGATGTTCCCTGGCCCCAAGACCACCCCAGTTGTTAATAGCTACCCAGCAACATCAAGGAGGGCAACGCTGCAGTGCTGAGGGGATGGATCCTGCCCCTCTGCTGCGCTCTGGGAGACCCCCCTGCAGTGCTGGGGCAGCTCTGGAGTCCTCAGCACAGCAGAGACATGGACCTGGTGGAGCGGGGCCACAGGAGGCCCCAGCAATGATGGGAGGGCTGGAAGCCCTCTGCTGGGAGGCCAGGCTGGGAGAGTTGGGCTTGTTCAGCCTGGAGAGGAGAAGGCTCCAAGAAGACCTTCTGGTGGCCTTCAAGGACTTCAAGGGGCCTGTCAGAAAGATGGGGAGGGACTTTCAAGCAGGGCCTGTTGGGACAGGACAAGGGGGGATGGTTTGAAATGAAAAGAGGGAGATTGAGACTGGAGAGACTAAAGAGATTGTTGGTGCTGAGGGTGGTGAGAGCCTGGCGCAGGTTGCCCAGAGAGGTGGTCGCTGCCCCATCCCTGGAAGGATTCCAGGTGAGGTTGGCCGGGGCTCTGAGCAACCTGCTCTAGTTGTAGATGTCCCTGCTCAGTGCAGGGGGCTGGAGAAGATGACCTTGAATGGTTCCTTCCCACCCAAACCATTCTATGATCCTGTGGGCAGGAGGGGGGTCTGCATAGATGCTCTCTTGAGACAGCTCAGGCCTAAGCTTTTATTCTCTGCTCTGTGTGATGGGGTGAGGGATGGTGTTAATGTTCCTACTGACACCTCCTGGACAGGGCAGCACCATGTCCCACGATGCTTCTCTCCTTCAGGAGCCAGCAAGGTTCTGGTCATGGAGTTGTAAATGCCTCAACTGATGTACAGGCATCTGAGGAGACTTTTTAAGCCCTGGTCTCCCTCGGAGCTCATTGCTCCCAGGGATGTGAGCTGCTCATCAGAAAACCCTTTAATCCACAGCCCTGGAATGATTGATCCTTTGGATGAAACCTGCTGCCGACACAGCTTACTGAGGTGTTTCAGTGCAGTGATGCCACCAGAGCTGCCTGGAAAAGCCCCTTGTAATGGGAGCAGGGTCTCTGGGCCGCACCCACATCCCTCTGCCCAAGGGTGGCCCAAGCTCCATGGGAGATCAGAGAGGTGCCACTTGTCCAAACCTCTTGAGATGTCTCAGAGCTGCCTGGGTCCATCCCAGGGGCAAGCAGCTGGATCTCCTGCTGAGAAAACACCCTCAGCACCTCAAAGTCCTTCTTGGAGTGAGGAGCCCAAAAACTGAACACTGTATTTGAGGTGGAACCTCAACAAGAGCTGCTGGCATGGAGCTGGGAAGGGGACAACCCTCACTGCAGGAGCTCATGATGCCACAGCAGAGGCTTCAGCAAACTCCCCATCACAAACATCCTCAAGCGAGAGGCATCAGGGCACGGCAAGACAGAGTCCTGCCTTGTGTTTGCTGCCCACGAGGAGCAAACCTGCCATGTTCAGGCGCCCGTGGAGAGGAGAGATTGTCCTGGACCATGGATTAAACATTAAGAAGAAGTTCTTTACCATGAGGCTGGTGGAACACTGGAACAGGTTGCCCAGAGAGGTGGTGGAGGCCTCCTTGGTACACTCAAGGCCAGGCTTGATGGTGCTCTGAGCAACCTCATCTAGTTAAAGACGTCCCTGCTGACTGCAGGGGTGTTGGACTAGATGACCTTGGAAGGTCCATCCAACCCAAAGCATTCTATGATTCCATGATAGGTACTTCATTAGCGCTATGAGGAGTCCAGCCCCAGGAACGATGGGTTAGAGATGCTTTTTGTTTTTTGCCTTCTCAAGCGTGGCAACATTCCGAGGACAAACAGCCTCGAAAACTGGTGGGCTCTTATAGCAACGCACGTAACAATAATGAGACGCTTCTTCCTAGATCCGCTAATGAGGAACGCGCCTCGGGCTTGTGCTTAATTAGAGGGTGTCATCTCCAGCGATCTCCACAATAACGGAGCTGATGGCAAAGGCGGGGGGGGGGAAGGTTGTTTATAGAAACCTGCTCCGAGTGAGTCACTCTCTGCGGCGTGAAATCTCGCCTGGAACGCGTCTCCCGAGCCGAGGTGTCGAGCTGCGGAGGGGCTGATGCCGGCGACGGTGAAAATCCAGCATCCCGCGATGGCTTTAACCCCATCCTATAATCCCCGGGGCTGCGGAGGAGGGGGGTGAACATATGGAGCTGCAGCTTTAAATCCACTTTGGTTTCTCATCCTCGTTAGGCGACCTCCCCGCTTTGGGTAGGAATGATCTAATTTCCAGCTGGAATTCAGCCCCTTTTTTTTTTTCCTCCTTATTGATCTGTCGTTTAAACAGCTCTTCCCCCGCCTTGATGTTCCTCTTCTGATGTATTTCTGTCTGATGTATTTATAGGTGCCAGCGTTACCCCTTCCCAGCTGATGTTTTGCTTCTCCAAGGCAGTCGTGCTCCTTGCGTCCCTGCCCCAGCCGTGCTCCACTTGGAGCTCGCCGGCTTCAAGCACGGGAGCTCCAAGCTGCCGAGCCCCACATCGCTTCAAACCACAGCAGAAATACGGACGCACCTCAATGTTTTGAACTGTCTTCTCCGTGGAAATACAGAGCGAAGCTGCAGAGCAGCTTTCCGCCTGGGATGCGGCACCCAGTAGTGAAGATAAATCATAGAATCATAGAATGGGTTTGGGGTTGGAAGGGACCTCAAAGATCATCTAGTTCCAAGCCCCCTGCCATGGGCAGGGACACCTCCTACTAGACCAGGTTGCTCAAACCCCCATCCAGCCTGGCCTTGAACACCTCCAGGAATGGAGCATCCACAACTTCCCTGGGCAACCTGTGCCAGGGTCTCACCACACTCTGAGTGAAGAATTTCCTTCTAATTTCCAATCTAAATCTCCCCTCTTCCAGTTTGAACCCATCACCTCTCTTCCTATCACTACAGGCCTTTGTAAAAAGTCCCTCCCCAGCTTCCTTGTAGGCCAAGGCCTACAACTGGAAGGCCACCAGAAGGTCTCCCTGGAGCCTTCTCTTCTCCAGGCTGAATAAGCCCAACTCTCCCAGCCTGGCCTCCCAGCAGAGGGCTTCCAGCCCTCCCATCATTGCTGGGGCCTCCTCTGGACCCTCTCCAACAGGTCCACATCCTTCTTGTGCTGGGGGCTCAGAGTTGGACACCGTACTCCAGGAAGGTTTGATGACTCCTTTCCTGTTGGCCCAGCTCTCGCCGGGTCACTTCCATGTGTCCCAGGTGCTGTTTTCTGCCACTGGGCACAGGTTGGCAGCAGGAGCAGGTTGGGCATCTCCCATCATTGCTGCACCCTTGTAGGGGCAGCCAACGCTTGGAAAAATGCAACAATCTGAGTGCTAAAAATACCCCCTAGATGAAGGAGAGGCTTCAAGAATGAATTTTCCCTGTTCTCAGCTGCTTTTTACAAGTTCTGGCCCTGCTGGAGGCCAGAAAATGGATGCAGAGAAGGCAGTTGCCTCCAGCTGCTGAAAGACGTGAACCCTGTGTGGCATCCAGCGATGTCACCGGGCACAGTGGCACCAAGCAGGGATGTCCGTCTCAAGGAGGACAGCCAGCTGGGGAAGATGTCCTTGGAGCAGGGAGCTGCTAGCATGGATGGGGTGGGATCCAGGGGTCTCAAGAGCTTCAGAATAAGGAGCACTGATGAGGTGGTCCTGTTTGGTTGGCCGAAGGCATGGACTGAGCTATTGTCCTCTGCATGGTTGATGCCAGCAGATGCTGGCTGCAGAGAAGATAACTCCTCCCTTTATTTCACGAGGCTTTTTGGTCATGGGACGCTTGAGACAGCTTCTCGTGAAGCTGCTGCAGGAAGCCCCATCATTGCTCCTCACTCCGTCGTGCCCTCGCTTCTGGTTGCACGTGGAGTTGTCGTGAGCTTAAAAAAAAAGCCCCAACTTCTGTGCGCTGCCTGGTACAGAGGTTCCTTACATAACAGCCCTGCATTTTTCTGGTGAGTAAGAGGAGTTTATCAGTTGGAGCCGGTCCCTGCACTCTGGGAACTGTTCCTGGCAGGGCTGAGCCGGATCCCTCGCTTGCGCAGAGCCAGCTTTTGCAGCTGATGGTATTAATAGCCCGGCGTAGCGGGGAAGTGTTCAAAATACAGACTGGTGGGGGCTGGAAGGGGCCTCTGGAGATCATCTCGTCCAACCCCCCTACTCCAGCAGGTCACCCAGAGCAGGGGGCCCAGGATCACGTCCAGGTGGGTTTGGAATGTCTCCAGAGAAGGAGACTCCACAACCTCTCTGGGCAGCCTGGGCCAGGCTCCCACACCCTCACACCAAACAACTTTCTCCTCCTGCTCCCATGGAACCTCCTGGCTTCCACTTGGTGCCCGTTGCCCCTTGTCCTGTCTCTGGGCACCACTGACAAGAGTTTGGCCCCATCCTCTTGACTCCATCCTTTAGCTGTTGATCAGCATGGATCAGATCCCCCCTCACTCTACCCTTCAGCACTGGTGTGACGCACTGGGATGGGCAGGTTGGCTTTGCCAGCTCTAGAGGGGCACCAGTGCCCAGTTTGCCCGCTGCTCTCCTGGCAGCCAGCAAAGGCAGGAAGCAAGAATTAAGCAAAGTGTTAGGGCAGAGAAGAAGCTCCTGCACAGCATGACATCTCCAGAGGGTTCTGAGCACCCTGAGAAATGCCACATGGACAGGTAACAACTTGGAGGTAGGTTAGGTCTTCCTAGCTAGAAGAGGAGCCCAGCAGCCCTGATGCCTTGGCCCAAGACAGCTCCTCTGGGTGATGTGGGATTGCTCAGTGGGACCGCAGGCTTCAGGCCACACTGTTGTAGGCAATGGGGCTGCACCAGCATCTCAGAATGGTTTGGGTGGGAAGGGACCTTTCAAGGCCATCTCGTCCAACCTTCAGATGTGTCAACTGCACCACTCAGCTTAGTGTCACCTGCAAACTTGCTGAGGGTGCCTCAATCCCACTATGTCATTGATGAAGACACTGAACAGCTCTGGTCCCAGCACAGACCCCTGAGGGACACCAGTTGTCACTGATGTCCATCTGGACATCAAGCCATTGACCACTACCCTCTGGTTGTGACCATCCAACCAATTCCTCATCCACTGAGCAGTCCACCCATCTTAGACAGCAGGAAGGACAGATGCTTCCTGTCCAAGCCAAGCTGCCAGGCACCGGCAGAGCCCTCACAAGCCTGGGTGTTAGGTACACCCAGTATTCCCAGTAAAAACCAGCAGAAAGGCCACACACAAGTGGCTGCTGGCTGCCCGGTGGGATCAGCAGTTTGGATGCCGAGGACACGTCACATTTTTCATCTGTGCTCCTCATTTTCCATCCGTGACCAACACGTCCCCAGCCCAGCTAAGCCATTTAGTGCCATCAGCAGCTCTGGTTAAGCCAACCCTTTGCTGAGCACAAAGAGCTCCCCAAATCCATGGGGATCACCTCCTAAGGTGGTCTATTGTCCGAAACCGCTGACAGCCCCCGTGTCCTCGCTTGGAGAATTCAAGAGAGGGGTGATCTGACAGCAGAGATCAGAGACCAGCGACCGGCCACAGCCAGCAAACAGCAGGGACAGTGCATGGGCAGCACAGCTGGGGTCTCAGAACCCTCATGCGTGGCAGGACACATGAGAGGAGACACCATCAATCCCCTCCCTGTCCTTCCCCAACAAGGTTTCCTGCCCTAGCACTGTGCAGAGACATAGGAGTGACATCAATGTCAGGGTGCTGCCACCGCTGCTCACCGAGTTGGTCCCCAGGATCTGCAGGTTGGGCTTCTCCGACTCCAGCAGCTTTGCCACCATCTTCAGGAAGCTCTCCACAAAGAGGTTGATGCTCTGGCAGTGGCAGGCCATGAGCAGCTGGTCCAGGGCCTCCATGGCGATACACACGTACCTGGAAGAGGGCAGAGGCCAAGGTCACTGACAGTGGCATGGATCCCTCTTCCTCCCCTCTCTCAACCCACTTGGGTGCCCACCAGCAAATCACCAACTTCTTGCCCTGGTCACCCCAAGAAGAAACATTTTACACCCAAAATACTCTTGGGATACTTTTAGATGGTGTTCGCTGCTCCCAGGATGTCTCCTCCTAGCAAAGACCCAGCTGCCCCAGGACCAAGGCCATCACCTTACATCCAGGAGGTTCCAGCTGAGCAGGAGGAGAAACTTGTTTGGCGTGAGGGTGTGGGAGCCTGGCCCAGGCTGCCCAGAGAGGTTGTGGAGTCTCCTTCTCTGGAGAGATTCCAAAGGTGCCTGGACACGATCCTGGGCCCGCTGCTCTGGGTGACCTGCTGGAGCAGGGGGTTGGACGAGATGATCTCCAGAGGTCCCCACCATGCCGGGATTCTGTGATCAGCCCAGAAGTTCCCAAGGGAAACAGGGTTTCCTCCAGCAGTGCACAGACCAGGATGCAGCATCGCCCACACCAGCACTACCCTGTACCCCATCTCTCCAGGGACAGGGACACTCAGTCTTGGCTCAACATGCTGAAGAAGGACAAGGGAAGCCCAGAAGCTCATTTAAACAGAGTAGAAAGAGGGGACGCATCCATGACAGCTCCTTGGGCCATGCAGGGGACCTCCCTGAGCACAGCACATCCCTCCTGACCAGGCTGAGCTTAACCACAGCCCACCTAAGTCTACATCTCCCTCTTTTAGTTTAAACCCATCATCCCTTGTCCTGTCCCAACAGGCCCTGATCAAAAGTCCATCCCCAGCTTTCTGACAGGCCCCTTGAAGTCCTGCAAGGCCAACAAAAGGTCTCCTTGGAGCCTTCTCTTCTCCAGGCTGAAGAAGCCCAACTCTCCCAGCCTGGCCTCAAAGGAGAGGGCTTCCAGCCCTTGGATCATGTTCACGGTCTTCTTTGGACTTGCTCCTTCTTACGCTGGGGGCTTCTTCCAAGCTAGTTACTAAACCAGTCCTACGACCCTCTGGCCTCCAAAAAGAAGCTGGAAGACCTTATGCCCAGCGATGAGGCTGATCTCAATTGGGTGCCCATTAAAGGTGTTTGGTGGGAGGTGGCCAACCCATATCTCTTGATACCAAGCACAATCCCACCTTTAACCACCATTTTTGGAGCCAGCTCCTTGCACGGATGGAATGCAGCAGCCACCAGCTTGTGCTACAAGATGGAAATCTGAAAGCACCAAGCTCACCAGCAGCGAGGTGGGCAGGAGCTGATCCCTTCCTACCCAACACATGGACTCTATGACTCCATGATCTGCTTGCGCCAGCCCTGTCTGCACATTAAGGGCAGCTGCAGGAAGGAAGCGACTCCCTCAGGGAAAAAGAGATGTCTGAGGAACCCTGGACTGCTACATTCCAGCTGGGAAAACAAAGATCAATCCTTTCTCCTGAAGACCCAGAACTGTTGAAATCTGGCTCCAGTCCTGAATAGGATCTCTGGTGCCCTGTAACGTGGTCGAGCTCACACTGCAGCCTGTCCTTCAGGCACTGTTACAGCTCTTCCAGATGCTGTGAAAACACGCAGCCAGCTATTCCTGAGCTGTGAGGCTCCAACCCATCTGTCAAACTGGGTTAGAACTGGCCCAGAGGGGAAAAACAAAAGGTATGAAGTGGTGACTGACGACCAGGATGAAGCATCAAGCTCCTTTCTTGTAGGAAACGAGGCTGAAAACAACATTCTGTGCCGAGTATTATTGCAACAGCATGGCTTCTCCTGGAGCAAACCAGGCAAAGGCCACCAAGAGGGAACATGCTCTTACAGATGATACTCATAGCATCGTTTTGGTTGGAAGAGATCTTTAAGATCATTGAGTCCAAGCGTTAACCCAGCACTGCCAGGGCACCACTAACCCCTGGCCCTCAGCACCACATCTCCACGGCTTGGAAACCCCTCCAGGGATGGGGACTCCACCACTGCCCTGCCCAGCCTGGCACAGCCCTTCACAACCCTTCCCACCAAGAAATTCTTTCTCATGACCAACCTCAACCTCCCCTGGGGCAACTTGAGGCTGTTTCCTCTTCTCCTATGACTTGTTCCTTGGGAGAAGAGTCTGACCCCACCTGGCTCCAACCTCCTTGCAGGGAGTTGTGGAGAGCCAGAAGGTCTCCCCTGAGCCTCCTTTGCTCCAGGCTCAACACCCCCAGGTCCCTCAGCTGCTCCCCACCACACTCCTGCTCTAGACCCTTCCCCAGCTTTGTTGCCCTTCTCTGGACATGCTCCAGCCCCTCAAGGTCTTTCTTGGAGTGAGGGGCCCAAAACTGACCCCAGGATTTGAGACGCAGCCCAGTCAAGGCTACCTTCCTCTTGCATGCAAGGAGAGAGGTACCTCTGTTGCCAGCTGCTCTTTCAAAGCCCGGTTGCTCCAGCCAACACCAACCTACAGTCAAAAGGTTGATCCAGCCCCACTGCAGGCTTTTCAAAGTCAGACGCCGACAATCAGCCAGAGCTCCAACCCAATTACGTGCCCATAGGCACAGGCGGCGGAGGAAGGAACATATCAAACCCCCCCCTCCGCCCACCGAGGCTTGTCATTAGATGTCAAAAACCTTGAAAGCCTTTTCTTCTCCCAACATCGCAAGCGGAGCCTGTTAACAGCCGCTGAACGGCAGAACACGAGGCAGAGCTTTGGATGTCCTGTCACTCCGGATGACGGGCGATGCGGACGAGGCTTTGAAGGTTTTCCAACTCGAACACTTCTCAGGCAGGCTGCTGGCTTCTCTTCCCCCAGGATGAAAGGCAGGGCTGAAGCTCGCCCCATGGAGCTGAGCCGTGTTTGTCTGGCTGTGGCTTTGTTCAGGAGACAACAAGAATCAATCCAGGAGCTGTTTCAAAGGGAGGGAGCTCTCCCGGGCTCCCCCAGCGCGTCTAATCAGGGCAGTCAGTGATTTCCTCGCAGAAAACATGGCAAAACCTCACCGAAAGTGATGTGGGGAGTGAAGATTAAAGGGATGGGAGCCAGCCAGGACCACGCAGGTAGGTCAGACAGAGCAAACACAGCAAGCGCCAGCCAGCCCAATGCATCCCATCACATGCTGCTCTTCATCCTCGCTCCTGCTTCTGCCCTGCCACCGTAGCTCAATAGAGATGTGCATGGGGTGCAAGGCACCCGAGCTTCTCCTGAATGACTCCTGGCAAGCTGCAGCCAGGGACACCTCGTTTACTTGCTTGCCCACACCTAGCCAGACCTCCATCAGGCTCTGGAAGAGCCACTGTGGGCTTTTAAAGGCCAGGAGGGTGTCACAGGCTCCTAATCACGGAATCCCAGAATTGTGAGTGATGTAAGAGACCACTGGAGATCATCTCGTCCAACCCCCTGCTCCAGCAGCTCACCCAGAGCAGGGAGCCCAGGATCGTGTCCAGGCGCCTTTGGAATCTCTCCAGAGAAGGAGACTCCACAACCTCTCTGGGCAGCCTGGCACAGGCTCCCACACCCTCACACCAAACAAGTTTCTCCTCCTGCTCACATGGAACCTCCTGGGTTCCAGTTGGTGCCCGTTGCCCCTTGTCCTGTCCCTGGGCACCACTGACAAGAGTCTGGCCCCATCCTCTTGCCCCCCATGGGCCCTTGAGCTCTTGCTCAGCATTGATCAGATCCCCTCTGAGGCTTCTCTTGTGCAGCTCAGCAGCCCCAGGGCTCTCAGCCTTTCCTGGGCACAAAGATGCTCCAGGTCCCTCAGCATCTCCAGCCCCTCCACTGGCCTCTCTCCAATAGTTCCTTGTCTCTCTTGAAGTGGGGAGCCCAGCACTGGACCCAGTCCTGCAGAGGTGGCCTCACCAGTAGAGGTGGAGGAGAACTTCCCTTGACCTGCTGGTCACACTCTTCTTCATGCACCCCAGGACACCATTGGCCTTCTTGGCCATGAGGGCCCATGCTGGCTCATGGTGAACATCTTGTCCAGCAGTACTCCAAGGTCCTTTACCATGGAGCTGCTTCCCAGCAGGTCACCCCTCCCCTGTCCTGGTGCAGGGGGTTGTTCCTCCCCAGGGACAGGACCCTACACTTGCCTTTGTTGAACTTCATGAGGTTCCCTCCACCCAACTTTCCAGCCTGCCCAGGTCCAGCCTCTCCTGATGATGGCACTTGTGCCCCTGGGGACAAACACCATCCACGGGCAGACCCCTCAAGCACGGACAGCACGATGCCGGGGCAACACCACACGGTTCTCAGCTTGGCTGGTCCCTCGCAACTTTGCAAGGAGTTTGCGCATCCCTGCGCGCTCCCTTGTCTCACATTCGGAGGCAGAACTTGCTCATGTCTCTCTGCAGTGTGCTCAGAGCTTCAGGAAACCTTGGAGTTGCATATCCCACAAATCCTACCCCTTGTCCGAGGCCTCTCTATCTAGTGGTCCATCATGTCAGTCACTGGGGTGGCTGAAACAGCCTCCCAGGCCTTACCCATATCGGTGTCGGCTCACGTCTCGGATGAGCCGCTCGGAGAGGTAGGCACCGATGCGATCCAGCTTCTCCGGGGCAGACAGGGCATAAAATGTCAGCTTCTCCATGTTGGTCTTCACCAGCCCATCCTGAAAGAGAGAAGCGCAGGGGGTCACAGCCTCACACCCAGAGCTGGCAAACATCAGGAGTATCTCTGGCAGTGATGCTCCAGGTCTGGAGCACGCCACTCTTGTTCCAGGGCTTCCCCACACCTTGGGCACCAGGGAGGGACAATGAGGACTGCATTTAGAATCACAGAATCGTTTTGGTTGGAAGAGATCTTTAAGATCGTTGAGTTCAACCATTAACCCAGCACTGCCAGGGCACCACTAACCCATGGCCCTCAGCACCACATCTCCACGGCTTGGAAACCACTCCAGGGATGGGGACTCCACCACTGCCCTGCCCAGCCTGGCACAGCCCTTCACAACCCTTCCCACCAAGAAATGGTTCCTCATGACCAACCTCAACCTCCCCTGGTACAACTTGAGGCTGTTTCCTCTTCTCCTATGACTTGTTCCTTAGGAGAAGAGCCCAACCCCATCTGGCTCCAACCTCCTTGCAGGGAGTTGTGGAGAGCCAGAAGGTCTCCCCTGAGCCTCCTTTGCTCCAGGCTCAACACCCCCAGGTCCCTCAGCTGCTCCTCACCACACTTGTGCTCCAGACCCTTCCTCAGCTTTGTTGGCCCTTCTCTGGACACACTTGCCCCAGCTGAGGGCTCTCTGACGCACCAAAGCCAGAGGTGACCACAGTGTGAGCATCCATCAAGCACTCCACACGGTAACTACAATAAGAACCATTTCCCAGCCCCAAGCAATGTCCCAGCATGAAGGGTGCAGGGGCACACAGGGACATCAACCCTACCAAGGCCAAATGACACAAGTGTGCCAAGCTGCCAATCCCAGTCCTCTGCAGCTTGGAAAACTGTGGCACTTCCTTGTTTCTTGCTCAGCTTTGCTGCCAGCACCATGACAAAACAGGTGCTCACCACCTCCTTGGGCAATGCCAACCACGCTACCCCCAGCTGGCAGCTCCTTGTCCCCTGATTTCACATCTCAGCTGTGAAAAGGAGACACGGAGGCTGGATTTGGGATGCTCCAGGAGGAGCATTGAATCACAGAATGGTTTGGGTGGAAAAGGACCTTCAAAGCTCATTGAGTCCAACCCCCCTGCACTGAGCAGGGACATCTGCAACTAGAGCAGGTTGCTCAGAGCCCCGGCCAACCTCACCTGGAATCCTTCCAGGGATGGGGCAGCCACCACCTCTCTGGGCAACCTGGGACAGGCTCTCACCACCCTCAGCACCAACAATTTCTTCCTTCTCTCAAGTCTAAATCTCCTTCTTTTCGTTTCAAACCATCCCCCCTTGTCCTGTCCCAACAGGCCCTGCTCAAAAGTCCCTCCCCAGCTTTCTAACACCCCCTTGAAGTCCTTGAAGGCCACCAGAAGGTCTCCATGGAGCCTTCTCTTCTCCAAGGCTGAACAAGCCCAACTCTCTCAGCCTGGCCTCCCAGTAGAGGTGCTCCAGCCCATCCCCCATCTCCAGTTCAGTGATGCAGCGAGCAGAGCACCAGCTTCCCTGCATCCTGGAAGTATAAGCAGCTTTTTGAGCTGAAATGCCTGGCTGAGGCCCCAAGAGAGCCCTGCTCTTAGAAGCTGCTTCCCTTATCCTGCAAAGAGATAATATGCCTTGAAGTCCTGTCCCCCATCCTCCCATCCATCCATCCATCCATCCATGGCTTCTGCCCAGCACCTTTGAGAATGGAATCCTGTCCCTCCAGGCCAATGTGGTTGGAGGAGCTGCTTCTGTATTTTTTAGATTAGATGTAAGGAATAACGTTTTTTATGTTGAAGGTGGTTAGACCCTGGCCCAGGTTGCCCCATCCCTGGAAGGACTCCAGGTGAGGTTGGCCGGGGCTCTGAGCAACCTGCTCTAGTTGCAGATGTCCCTCCTCCCTGCAGATGGACTAGGTGACCTTTAAAGGTCCCTTCCAAGCAAAATCGTTCTATCATTCTGATTCTATTTCCGTTCACGAACAGGCTTTAAAGGCAAATCCAATCCTCCAGGCACAGTCTTACGGAGCTGAAGCATCTCCCCCCTCCCAGGAGCTGCTTCTGAGCAGGTCCCACTGCAACCCAAGCAGCGGAGCTTTGGCGTGTGAAGCTTTATGCCTCACTTACCTCCGGGTCCTCGGGGAAGATGTTGTCGACGAGCCTTTTGTAGCGAGGCCGCAGGGCACCGCAGCAGCCGCACACACCTGCGAGAGAGGAGACGGGGCCGGTCAGCAAGGACAAAATCCTCAGCTCCCCGGCAAATCCCTGCGTGGAGGTGCCCTTGGTGGAAAACACAGCTTTGGATTCGGTGGGGAAGCCCAGGAAGAGAAGAGAGGGCACCAAGCTGACGACATCGTGGAGTTTTGCAGCCAAAAAACACAAGGGAGTGAAACCGCAGCTGAGAGGCAGGGAACTGGCTGGCGACCAGAACCGCCTGACGTAGGACTGCCGGGTTATCTGCTTTTCTCACCCAAGAAAGCAGCCCCCAGAGACCTAGATGTCCAAAGTTGCCCTAATTCTCCTCCTCTGTATCCCACGAGATCCTCTTTTGCAGGTGCTCAGACCAAGAGACCTTTCCTCCAAGCACTTGCCCGAGGACACATTGCTCACCCCCTGCCCCGTGCTCCCCATGGAGCCGGCAGCGACAGAAGCTGCTGGAGATGGCGAAAGAGAAGAGGGAGCATCTTAGGAAGGCTACAGAAGGAAAATGCACCTTCCTCTTTGTAGCCCCAAAGCCGAGCCATTGAGAAACACCCAACGGAGAGGATGCTAGACTGGCCACCATCCTTCTCCTCCGAGGGGGACGCCGAGTGACCTGATGTTTTGCAGGACATCAACACAACCACACCCAGCTCCAATTTTTGGTCTCAGACATGACAGCAGCTTGTCCCTGATGCACAAGCCGTGTCCCACACAGCCTCAAACCCCTCGCAGCAGCTCCACAAGCAGTTGGTGATCATCAACCTCATCCCAAAGCCATCACCCTCTAGATACCAAATACCCCCAGATGAGGTTGCAATCCCCTGCTCTGCTTTTGGAAGGGATCTTCTGCGACCTGGATCTTTCTCCCTGGGCCATATCCTGCTTCTTGGGGTCACAGAACACCCTCCGCAGCAGACAGGGATGGCCCCATCTTCACTTTGGGGTCCTAGTGGGCTGCCAAGCATCCGTCATGCTCCCCAACACACCAAGCACAGGGGTGGCTGAAGCACCAGCTCTGTCCTGCCTCCCAGCCGTTGATGAATATCTGCAGAGCTTCTTTATTTAAGAAAAAGGATTAAAAAAGAGATTTCTGGACATGCTACCCACCCCAGAACCATTTTGAAGGCTTTGCACGCAAAGTTCTCCCCTGCTCCAGCATAATGCATTTTTCCCCAGAGCCTGGCGTTACTGGGACACTGCACCCCGTGGAGGAGACACCCCAAAGCACCGGCCTTTGAGAGCCTGGGGAAGCGTGAATAATTCTAGGCTGCTTTTTGGCAACCGCTGCCGAGAAGAAGAAGCCGAGGGGACAATGGCTGTGCCGGCGGGAGCCGGTGACCGCTCCCGTTGGAACGCGTGAGCTCACACCAGCTCCCAGCGCTGGCACCGCTCGCCTCCTGCCATGAGCTCGCCCACTTCCTGAGCACATTGTGGTGGCAGCCGGCACCCCACCGGAAAGCTGCTGCTGGATTTGGGGTCTCCTTTGAGGTCTTCAGGCCCAGCACTCCCAGCAACACCCTGGTTGAAAAGAGCTCCTTCCACCTCTCGTGCTCTCCCTGCTCACCCCTGTGCACCTTAGAATCATGGAACTGTTTAGATTGGAAAAGATCCTTAAGATCATCGAGTCCAACCCAGCACTGCCAGGGCACCACTAACCC